>CABHPQ010139253.1:4219-46004 GCA_902168405.1 Peromyscus aztecus
GAAGTGCTCACCCCAGGGAAGTGCTCACCCCAGGGAAGTGCTCACCCCAGGGAAGTGCTCACCTTGGGCTATTTTAGGTACCACAGAAGATACCTACAGTAGGAAATTGACAGAATAACTTGAACAAGAGTTCTCCTCCTTGATTCAGGACTAGCAGAAAAAGTAATCATGAATTTAAATGGATAGGTGAAATTATTTCTGATTTCTTAGGAGGTCAACTAAAAGTGATAAATATTTTTAAGCAATGGCCTTTGAGTCAAGAAGAACTAAACTGGCTCAGAGATAAAAATGAAGGTATCTGGGTTGATAACTGTTTAAATCAAAAGGATGGGAAGGACTAGACCAGAATACTCACTAGTCTACAGAAGCCAAACAGAAGGAACCAGACATAACGGCCTTAAATAGCCACCCATGGAATATAGATTAAATGTTTGGATAATTGTGATGACACTACAGATACCTGGGGAATTAAGCTAAGCTTTCTGTGACTTTGACAGAGTTGAGAGACTTCCCTATTGTTCAGGGACGTGTGCAGGATTGACAAGTGACTGGAGGTTTTCAGAGCAGATGCTAAAAAGTCAACAGTAATTGTTTACCAATTCTCCAAATGGAGAGAAAGCATTGAAATTAGAATAAAAAAAATACATCTAAATCCTCCATACTATCCTACCTCTGCATGTACTCTCATTTCTCTCTCTCTCCTCTCACTTTGTCTCATGCTCTCTCTGTGTCTCTCTCAGTTTAAATCTTTATCAATACATGTTTACACGACTAAATACTTACATATTCTTCAAAGCATTTTCCCAGCTTCTTACTTGATCTGTAAGCATGTAAGACACAAAAAACAAAGAAACTCTTATTTCTATTTTACTAACTGGGAAAGCAAGACAGGAAAATTAAATCATGTACTAGACCATCCTGACAAGAAAATGGCAATTGGGATGTCAGTGGAGGCCTCCCAGGGTGTCTCTTATTAGGCCAAGAAGAAGACTGTTTGATCCCTGGGAGAGCTGCCACAATCAAAGACCACTATTTACACTTTCAGGATTTGCCATGGAATGAGGGTGAGGAAGTTGTGACCAGAGGCAGTCAATTCTGCAATGATGCAGTGGACTAATTCACCATATTGCATCCTGAGAAACACTCAAACATCTTTTAAACTTAGCAATATCCTAAATGCTATGAAAGTTGGCCACATTCTCTTTCCTTTCTGTGTTTAGACGACAGTAACTCAAACAAAATTACTAAATACAATTATCCAGTAGGGGGTGGAGAGAGCTACTGAATAGGGAAGATTGACAGGTTAAGTTATGGCCAACTGTGACCCCAGAGAATTTGTTAAAAACTTATCAAGAGCCTTTCTCTCTTATTATCAACTTTAGTGCCCTGGATTAGTGGATTTCATTTTGACCAATATAATATAGGAACCGGTTTTGATGGAATAAGCAGTTTGGGGTGTTTTTCTTCTCTAGCAATTTAGAGAAAATTTGGTTTAGCAAGCAATAAAATATCTTCAGGACTGGAGAAATGAACAAGAAATATAAACAGTCATATATTGGCAAGGGAGAAAAAGTCTTCCATAGAGATAAGAAACCCTGCTTTTAATTAACCCTTTGATTCTTTGACTGCAAAAAGGACTGCGGTCCTAGCAGGACCCTTTCGTGTGAAGTAAGTGTGTGATCTGGTACTTTCACACATGTGCTAGGCAACACTTCACATTACTGTGCTGATGTCTCCACGAAAGACCCATGAATCCTACTCTCCCATGCTGAAATTCTCTTGGGACCAGAAAACAGTTACTGCATCAATTAAAGACGTCCCAGTTAGTTACTTCTTGTGAACTCCTGAGGCTGTGGATGCTGTCAGAATTTTTAGATGAAAGCTCAGTTGTCAATCATCTTTCCAAGGTAACAGATGGAAAGGGATGCAGGGGAGGCAGCATACCACTGGAATTTTATTTCCCCAAGGTATACTGATGACAGTTACGCCAGCCTTATGGAAATGTTAAGTAGCAATGATGGAAAGGGAACTACAACTTTGTTTTTGACTCTAAGAAGCTGGTTCCCCGGGGTCGCTGAAAACAACGGTCAAGTTCGGAATCACTGTTTGGCACTTACTAGCTTTGATTCTCTTACACACATAGTTTAGTCTCTCTGAGTGAAAAAAAAGTCACCTGTTTTAGGGTCATTGTGAGAATTATACCTGCTTTCAAGCACTATTTTGTGTCTGTCAAATAGTGAATACTGGATTAACTTTATTTGTTGTTATTGGTAACGTTGTTGATGTTATTATTGGGGGAGTATGATAGTTGCTATTTTCATTCCTGAAATATGTGGTCTTCAACAAAACCCGGATACCCTCAAGTCCAGACGGTGGATTTGCTAGACCCCTATCCACCTCACTCATGTTCAGCCATTGAAGCTCCCCCTTCTCCCCCTCCCTCCCCTTATCTTTTTCTTATTCAGCCTCAACATTTCAGATAAGAGACACCAAACTCTTCATGTCAGTGAGCCCCTATCAAGATGTTAATAAAATAATGACATGATCATTTGAGTATACTGGAGTATATGGTGAGATGGTTCATGGCCCAAATCAGAAAAAGGGAGAAATTAGCCTTCTGGTAGTTCCAACCAGAGAAGCAAAGAAAGCAGTCATGAGACTCTCAACATATAGACGCATAAGTGGATATATAAATACACACATTTTTCAAAGTTTCGTTGTTCAAATTGGGGAATTAATTCATGTGCTCATGTTTGGGAACGCTGACTGAAGTTAATCTCAGTAATATATTAATTGGATGATAAAACCCATTTTTGTGATAATGACATATTTGAATATTGGTTAATTATGTTCCAGGATATCTCCCCTCCTGTTAGTTGGCTTTAGCCTTCTTACATTTGCATTATAGTCTAGCTTCATATTCATAAGTATGCTACAAGGACATCATAATCCCTTTTAGCCAAAAGAGATTCTGTATGAAATATTTTTATGACTTTTCAGTATGGCAAATTCAGTCATTAAAATAAATCTCTCTGTCACAATTAATGTTTAATCCAGATCTTTGTAATACTAACAGACATATGTTAGACTATATTTCTTTAAGTAGGCGCCATTTTCCCCAGGAGCTTACAATCATTGCAGCTTAGAACTCTGATGGTCTAACATCTTTCTCAGCTGTTGATTGTCCTTCTATCTGATGGTTGTCATCAACATTAAATGACCTTCAACACAATATTCTTTTCTCCTCTTGTAGTTAGTGAAGCCTTGAATGCCCAAGGAAGGGCTGGTAGTTTAAAATGCACTGACACTCTGGAGCCCTGAGTGAAACTTCCCCCATAATAGCATATCTTACTTAGGTCCCGGTCTTCTGGTCCAATAACCATCCTCCTGATGTTTCTACCTTTTCTATCTTCGTTGAAGGGTCTTGCTTTTTGACTAATGTAAGGCGATTAAATTGTTTGGAATATTGATAACTTCTAGAACATGTGCTGGCAAATAGCTAACTATACAAAGAACTTAATTCAATTTAAACAGAATAATAAAATGGAAGGGGCCTCAAAGCTCAACTTGTGCTGTATGATAGAAATATAATATGTGCTGCATGTATAATTCAAAATCTTCTAGTTGAAATTAAAAAGACAAAAAGATAGATCAAGTTATTTTTAATAATTTCATTTGTTTAACTCAACTATGTCCAAAATGTTATTTCAGTGTGCAACCAGCATAAATGCTAATGAGATTGATTTTACATGTATTTGTGTACTAAGACTTCCAGGATATCTCATACGAACTACATTTCAAATGCTCTATGGCAACCTGTGGATAAGAGCTGTTATGCTGGGCAGTAACGACCCAGAAATTGCCTTATTTGTATAAATGTATTTGCCCTTAAGAAAGGACACCAGTAGTATCAGTGACTCAGTCCAGAGCCACATTTAAACCCAGCACTCTGACTCCCAGCTCAGCAGCAGTCCAGCGGCGGCAGAGCAAACACAACATAGAATTAGGCCTGGGATTTCAGTGCAATTATGAACCTCCATTTACAGTGATAGAAGTCATCCAAACAAAATACAAGTCCCTCTGTAGACTGGAGAAAGTAGGTGGTTCATCTGCCCTGTCAAGCTCATAGGCGGTCATCAGAAACACCACTTGAACTGCATTAAGACGTGAGGAGAAGAGAACTAACTGGGACCTTTATGGAAGAAGAATTATTAGTTAAATGTTGGTTTGCAGAAGTAAACCTTGAGATGACAAGATGCTTCACCACCACCATGGCTGCCTCCCCTTCTCTTAGCTTGTCTCACTCCTCTTATATCATAGACATGTGATCTTTTTGTTCCCACCAAAGTTAATGAATGAGGAGGAAGCGTTAACTTGCCCAATCATCGATGTATCAATGCAGAGAAAGAGTGGTATGAAGGGATTCTTACTACACCAAGAAGCAGGGCTTAGGTCCGATAGGATTGTCAGTATGTGCGGCTTGTGGCAGAACTGGCAGTTCATCATGTGCTGGCTCCCAAGAGCTCTGTCTCTTTCTTGAAATCAGGATCTAACTGAGATTTCTTGGAGGTTCATAAACATGGCTCTCACTGTTGAATCACAGATTGATTGTGAATTCATCCTGAGCCTCTTCAATCACATTCTGAGTGTTTTCCCTGTGTGCCACCACGCCCTCAGCCTTTCTTTCCATTCTGTACACAAGGCAGTTGTTTAAGTAGGTGTTATTAAGCCTGGATTTGGGGTTGAAAACGAATCATGTGAGCGGCATAGGTCCTCTCCAAGGTTCTGGGCAAACCCCATTTAAGGAGGTACTTTTCCCTCAATCCCGTCTCTTCATTCAATGAGGCTTAACTGGCTGGTTTTGTCACTTGGAAGACAAAAGTAGTGTGCTACATAACAGCGAGACTTCTAACTAATATTTCCTTGTCTCACACAGGGACCTCGCAAGCTGTGTGTGAAGGAGATGAATGGTGGCATGGCTAAAAAACAGGCCTGGCTTATAAAGAACAAAATCAAAGCTTTTTATGCTGCAGTAGCGGCAGACTGCTTCAGAGATGGTGTCCGGAGTCTCCTTCAGGTACGGTAGGCACTGAGGGAAGGAGCCCAGAGGCAGAGGCAGTGTCCAGTGCGTGAAGCTCCTCAAACCAATGGCTGGAGTTAGGCCACTCACCAGGGGAGCATCAGAGATCAAGACAGGTGGTCAGGGAATGCATTTCAAATTCCTTGGGATAGGCAAAAGCCGAGGTTCTGTTCCAATTGAACTAGGAATGATCCACTGGAAACAGAAAATGAGTTTGCCTTTGGCTACCAGCACCATTCTGCCCCCACACTCATTGAAATGCAAATTTGTTCTGGTGGTTGAGGACATTCAGGATCCTATTAAAACTTCAAACTCTTTGCGTCTTGTACAGCAGGTAGCAGTGGTCCAGGCAGTCACTCTTTCTCTTTTTTCTTTTGCAAATGACGGGTGGGCAGCTGCTAGACTCCACTAATAAATGCATGTGGATCGGGGCGGAAAATCTCTCCAGCCTTGGGAATTATTTCCAGAACATTAAATAAATGTGATCATCTCTACAGCTCCGTGCTGGAGTCTGCAGTTTTCTGTCTCTCCCTCGTTCTTTCCTTTGCCCTTCCTTCTTCTACTTCCACAGTGATGGCAGAAACTTGTTCCCCGGTTCTCATCTCTGTAAAAGTACGAAAAAGAATAAGTTAAAACCATCCAAGAGACCCTCTGAATATAGCACTTGTGTTATTTCAAAATATTAACCCAGAGACCACAAAAATGTTAGACGGCACACAGAGGGAGGCAACCAGTAGTTATTTGGCTCTGAACTTGCAGCGTTCCAACCTCTCCACATCCTGGATTCAGTTGATCAGCCTTTGCAGTCACAACCTCTTTCCAGGAATTCTATAACAATAACCTGTCTGGCAAGATACCCCACTTGTGTAACAGTGGCGTGACTGTTAGGGAGATAACTAACCACTTTTTGATTAGAGGTGAGGCCTGCTCCACAGAAGGGAACTCATGACTTTTGACACAAACCTGGTCTAGAGCCTGTGAGTAGGGAGGCCATAGATCCCAGAGGGGAGACTGCTGTTCTTGTTTTACTAAATAGACATGATGTTTATAGCCATGGATTAGTGCTGGTCCCGCCTTCGTCGGAGAAGCTTCTTTTTGCAATGAGTGTTACTTAATGTTGAGACTCACAACTAGTCAGGGTATGAAGAATAAATGATTGTGGAGTACTGGGCCCTAAAGGGGTTATCAATATCATCCCCTCCAAGGCTCAGGAACATCACAGAAGAGGGGGACAAAGATGTAAGGGTCAGGGCAGGGGCTGCCACAAAACAGTGTCTTCTGGACATGACATGGGCATCACACCCATGAACTCACTACAACTGTGGTTACCTGCACAAGACCTATACAAAACTGGACCTGTAACCATTTCATCATGCATATGGGAGGGGACTCATGAGGCTTCACCCTTTACAGAGGGACTGTGAGCAATTTACAGGTGCTGGAGGAGGGATGTCATTTTCTTCAGTGGCATATCCACTGATAAGTTGACTGTGTACCAGCTAATAACCTCACATATATCCATGGTCATGCAACTGAGCACAGTTAAACTCAGTGGGCTAAGAAGAAGGCTATCAAAATAGGTGGTGGCTTGTTAAGGAAAAAGGCTTCGGCAGGAGGCAAGGAGTGGAGAGGGGGTGAGGAGGCATGAAAAAGCCCAGGATTCAGCATAGACATGAATAAATTTGTCTAATTTTTTAAGATAATAAAAGAGTCATGAAAAAAGAAAGTAAAGAAATATACAAATAAATGTAAAAAAATTGAACATACAGATTCACATGACGCTTATACCAAGTATGTGGAAGGTCAAGCTCATGTCAGTCATCTCTGATTGTGCCTATGTCTTCTACTCATGACTGTGCCCTCTAGAATGGCTGGTGCTGGTCATTTCTTTGGTATCTTCATGACCCAGGTGACCTTCCTTCACTAGCAGCTCTCTTTATCTTTACCTGTTCAGTTAAACTTGAAGAATCAGAATAAATGCCACCTCTCCATGAAGCTGTGAGCCGTCAGCTGGAGAACAAGTCTCTCTTGTGCCTCCTCCGCTGCATTTATTCTTGTGTTACACCTGCTTGTGTGTATCTTGTCTCCTCCACATTATTCCAAGCTCCTATCGCAAGTGCCTCAGACATCACTTTGCAATTAATACGGACTTGGTAATATTACCACATTAAATCTGATTAACTAGAAGCCATATCCTATCATCTAAAAAATGACTGAAACTTTTTGTATGAAATATAGTAGCTAAGGACACACACTATCTTGCAAGAGCATTCTCTTAGGGAAGCAGAGCTCAGTCATTCTTCAGCAAATAATATAAGGAAGTTTTCAATGGTCCTGGTATACAGAGATCTCCAAAACATGGATTTTATTGTTGATGACATTTTGGACATCACAGGTGGAAATGAGTTCTGAACCTCTAAGTTATAACATGCACATTGACAGTTAAGCCAATCCTTACTTGATTTTAAATTATTGAACCATTTTAATGAGTGTGTCAGAAGTAATGCAAATGACTGCTAATTTAGCAAAGCTACATTCCTGTCATCTAAAATCCATTTATGGCTGAGATGATTTAGAACTGATCTTCCTATTTTATGCTTGGGTACGGGCATGAAGGACATACATTAAGATGTAATCTAATCTTCAGAACATTACTTCAGTGCTCTTTGACATCATTTTTCATTTGCAGTAGTATTTTACCGGCATGGTGAGGATTGCTCATGTGTTTATGTCCTCTGTTTAGGCCTCAGGCTTGGGGAGAATGAAGCCAAACACTCTAGTGATTGGATATAAAAAAAACTGGAGGAAAGCTCCCTTGTCAGAGATTGAGAACTACGTGGGAATCATCCAGTAAGTGATGGCTTTCAGGACGAGCCCTGGTTTATAATGTACTAACAAGGGCAGCCTACAACCTATACGCACAAAGCTCTCTTACATCAGATTTGGTCACTGAAGAAGGACACATTCTCCTGCTCCTGTAAATTCTTTACCAAAGTGGTAAAATAAAGCCCCACACCACCAATAAGAAGTGGAAGGAGGAGTTGGAGTATCAGAGGAGGTGGGGTGGGGTGATATTGGGGTGAAGAAAAGGCAAATGATAAGGTATAAAGGTCACCCAGGTATATAATGTAAGGGATAACCTAAAGTCTATTTACTAAATTGAAGGCAAAGGACAGGTAGATTCTCTCTGAAAACTTTTGGAATCCTGCATTGGCTGTTATGCCAACAAACTGAGTGGAGAAAGAAACACAAACGGAGATAAGATATAATCTTATATATCTATCTTATATAACATATAAGATATAAGAACTGTGTACATCCTCAAAGTCTGGTATTTAATGTAGTATTCCTGTGATCAGCCTCCCCATCATCCCAAACATTCAATTCCAAGGATCAAAATGATTGAGCTTAGTTACATCAAACTGAGGAAACCCCTGGCTTTTATAACACATTAGCAATTGGTCTTCTTGGTAGTCAAAATCAATATTAACTAAGGTGATCCAAACTTGCACTAGTATAAAATTGAATAATTCTACCACCAAAGAGAAAGCAGGAGGAAGGGAGCCACACACTGTTAACGCTGGGCTACAGTTACAATCATATAGTGTCTTACTAGTCTCCTTTGAATAAAAGGTTTTAAATGTCTGTACCACAAGTATGGTTGATTTCCCTTAAAATCTGTTTTAGTTTTCGATGGAGACTTAGACGTCTAACACATATCTTATTGTGCCCAAATCAAAGTGGACCAGGTTAGATTGTCCATGGAAGGCTCTACTATAAAGTCCTACCTTGCCTTTCTAGCTCCTAGAAGCTCCCCGTGAGTGGATGTGGCTGGTGACCCTCTTTCTCCATCTCCAGTCCAGCAACAGCTGCATCACACAGACCTCTTCTGTCTCTCAACTTCATTTTCAAGCCCCCTTGTCACTATATCTGACCCAGGCAGATGTTGTAGGAAACTCTCCCCACCTCAAAGCTCTTGACCTAGTCATATATGCAAAGTCCCTTTTGTCTTGTGAGGAAATATATTCATAGGTTTGGGGAATTAAGATGTCCTTTAAAGCTCATCAATCTGCCCATAAAAGAATCAACATCTTTTTTGTGAAACTAATTGTCTAGTTTTTCATAATCAAGTTTAAATAGAAACAAGATTTGCTTATATAGAGTTCTGTGTTAGAATACACCTATTTTGCAAAGTGAAGATGATTTACGTTTAGAATTTTGAGTGGAACTTCTTCATATCATTCCCTGAAAGTTCAGGTCGACTTCTTATTGGAAGCTCGTTACTTATGGTGACCATCACAGACTACATCAATGATACTGTGGAAGGTGGCCTGACCAGTCAATCACAGACTACAGTGATGCTGCAGAGGGTGGCCTGACCAGAAAGAATTCTGGGTCTCAGTGAGCCAACAAGGGAACTTCCAGAGGGAAACACTTAGTTAATGCAAATAAGTGATAGGCCTGCTTTCAGATTTATAACGTGTACAACAGGAGCTGAGATAAACCAAAGAGCTTCTTCTTCTAGTCTACAGCCTTAATCTCCTTAGGCTGAGGCAGAGAAGGCATTAGAGCCTTCGCAGGTACACAGAATTTCCAGGGGAAAGCACTGCTCTGTGCAGTGTCTGTAACAAAAGTTCCTAGAAGAAACTGGAAACCATTCTATTTGCTTGTTGATAGGGTTTCAACTGTGTAGGCCTGGCTATCTGGAAGTTACTATTTAGAGCACATTGACCTCAAACTCAGAGATCCACCTGCCTGTGCCTCCCAACTGCTGTACTGCAGATGTTTAAAACCATGAACTTGGTGTCCAGTGTCACTGGAGATGTCTTCCCAGTGGCAGAGAAGGAAGGCGGATAATTTCAAAAGATTTTGCAATCTATAAATGTTCCATTCTAAATATATCAGATTGTTTTGATCTAATAATAGATTAATTAAAGTATGTAGAGACCACCTAATCAAAAATATCTAGCTGGTGCAACTATTAGAACCAATCAGCTTCATAGTGAATCATCCATTTACCTCTACCCAGAATTTACTTTTAAAGGCACAAAGGAAGAAAAAACAAATCCAAAGAGGACTTCAGCTCTTAGCTGTATTCTAAAGTGAATTTTAATGCTTCATGATATCAAAATCCTAGAGACAAGTTTACTATTTACCCTGTGTGAAGGTTGAAGAAAACTCTGGAAACACTTAACATGTTTGCTTCCCCTTTCAGCGACGCCTTTGACTTTGAGATTGGTGTGGTTATCGTCAGAATCAGCCAGGGGTTTGACATTTCTCCAGTTCTCCAGGTACAAGGTAAGTATTGTCCTTTATCGACTCAAAAGATGGTGAATTGTTCTAGGTGGTGGGCTCAGAACAGTGCTCAGCGTGGACAAACTGATTCTCCCTCATCCCATGGTGTATATGTACACTCCACGTGTGCTTTCCCCTGGCTAACACAACTGACTTTGTCCTGGTAATCAGAGATATACACTAACTCAGGGTAGCCAATGATTTTTCTTACTGTAATACCACAAAGCCAACATTGAGGTAAATGAACACCTTCCGTAAAGCAGCCTGCCAAATTAATTTCTGCAAGGTATTTCAGAAAATGAAGATCTTTTCCCCCAAGGAGAAGCATGTATTTTGCTTTACAGGTGACCGAGAACTGGTTTGTAGCTGACATGGAAATGGATTTGAATGAGTCATGTCTGTGAATCACTAAGTAATGCACAGGCAGAGACACTTTTTCTGATCAGTACCTGTTGCTTCACTATACAGAATTAGGTAGAGTTGTTTAGTCTCTGAATTTAAACACATCCTCTTGGTATAGGAAGTAAGGAGAGCCTGTGAGAAGAGTTTCTGAAAGATTTGGAGAAAAGGCGAGTCCTTCTCTTCAGCTGAGCTTCTTTACTGAGTCCTCTAATGACACTAAGACAAGGGGATATTTTGGGATGCCTATTGTATAGCATGCAGAGTGCAGGTGAAGATATTGGTATTAATGATAATATGATATTAATAAGCCTGGTTTCTTAACTTTAGAAACTGGCACTATAGTAAGGAAATGGATATTAGTGTGATCATTACGTATGAATAAGAAATCATGGTAAAGAAGGGGCATCTAATTCCAAAGAAGCTTTCTGGAAGAAATATGATTTGAAGTTGGGGTGGTTTGAAAGAAAATGGCCACCAAAGGGAGTGGCACTATTAGAAGGTATGGCCTTATTGGAGGAAGTGTGTCACTGTGGGGGCAGGCTTTGAGATCTCTTTTACTCAAGTTTCCTTCAGTGTGGCTGTCAGTTGACTTCCTGTTGCCTGCAAGGTATAGGACTCTCAGCTATTTCTCCAGTCCCATGTCTGCTGCCATGTTCCCCGTCGTGATAATAATGGACTGAACCTCTGAAACTGTAAGTGAGCCATCCTCAATTAAATGTTTTCATGTATAAGAGTTGCCATGGTCATGGTGTCTCTTCACAGCAATAAGAACCCTAAGACAGAGGTCTAGTGGATGAGTAGGAATTAAGTAAGCACTGTTGAGGGACAGAAGAGTATGAACATCTCTTCCCAGAGGTGAGCATGAAGAAAAGCTAAGATGAGGAACAGGAATGGGTGTGTGTGTGTGTGCACAGCCAGAGCAGATCAGTACCACTGAAGGGGAAAGTATGAAGCAGGCAATGTTGAGGGTTTCCCAAGCTTCTTCTGCCATACTCAAAGGGTGGATTGTAGTCTGCCACCAATGAGAACCCTCAGAAGGACATAAGTCACGGTGTAATGGTCAAACTTGGCTTATAAAGTCTATGCTATTTCAGTCACTTGGGGCATGACTCAAAGAAGCCCAGAATGGGGAAAGGGATGTCACTTTTTCTCTCATATGTGAAATCTAGGTTTAAATATATATACATATACATACATATATGTGACATGAAAGCAGAATGGGGTATATTTGGAGAGAGAAAGGGGGCCAGTGAGAGGGGATAGGACAGACAGCAGAAGGTAGTGGGGGGTGGGGGGGATAAATATGAGCAAGACACAATAATATATATGTATGAAAATGTCAAAAGAAACCCACTATTTTGTAGGCTAAGGAGTTAACTTTTAGAATTCAAGGGTGGAGAGATGCATACAAATATTCTAGGACTGAGTATTGATGATTCTGATTTGCTTTAAAATATTCCAATAGGAAAAAGACTGTAAAAATGTGTACTTGAGAAAGATTTCTACAATAATGGAAGCAAGAGCAGGTGACAGCCCAAGCTTGGAAAGCTCCTTCAGGGATGAAGAGAGAAAAGCAGAATGGAGAAGTACTGGGGGGGGCATAAAGAGCAGCATTGGAGATTGATTGAGTATATAAGATGCAGGACAGGGAGCTGTGAAGAAAAAATGCCTTGGTTGGCTGAGTGCTGAGGCTAGTGAAGGAGATTGGAAGTGTAAGAAAAGGTTTAAACCTTAAGGAGAGATGTCTATCTCAACTCAAAGGCAGTGGGAAATCCTCTTGGAAGTGTTCAGGAGGTAGTCAATAGTCTTAATCTACCCACATCTCAGATCCAGATTTAGATGCTGTTGACTAAACTGTGCCTCACAAACCACCAAATTCATATGCCAAAGTCCTAAACTTAGTGCCTCAGATTGGAACTGTCTGCAAAGATCATCTTTAGGGATGTAATTAAGGTAAAATAGGGTCACACTGATGGACCACAATTCAACTGTTTTAGTGTTCTTACAAAAAGAGAATAGGACACAGAGCTAGGAATTCCCGTGTGGGAAGCACTGCCCTCAGACTAGGCCAGGTGGCCTTGGGATCATTATCTCAGTTAACATCTTGATACTGGAATTCTCACTCTCAGAACTGTGAGAAACAAATTTCCACTGCTCAGATCTCTTTAATGCATGGTGGTTTCATGGCTATTCTCAGCAAATGAAGGTGGAAAATCATTGTAGATAAGATGGAAATGGAAACTACAAGTATGCAAATACAGCCCAAGAAAGCAGCTATGAAGGAGGCAGAAAGGGACCAGATGACAGGTGTCAGAGGAGTCATGGGAGTAATCAACATTGTCAGGGACAGCAGACAAGCCCAGTCAGAGTGAATGAAATATAATTAACATGACACAGGTCATTGTACTGAAAGCAGTTCCTCCAGAATTATAGTGTTGAAATCCTTGTTCAGGTCTTGTTTGGGCAGCTATATTGTTGGGGTGTCATGGGAAAAACTTCGCTGCCATTTCTAGGAGACACACTTCCCACCACAGATTTCCTAATGCTCTGGCTCTGACAATCATTATGCCCCCTCATTCAAGATGGTTCCCTGAGCCTTGGATGCAGAAGTTGTGTTGTGGCTGTATCCACTGGGGCTGGGCACTCCTGATCATTTGTTCTCTGCACTTCCATCAGTTGTGGATTTCTGTAATTCTCCCCATCTATTATAAAGAGAAGCTTCTCATGTGAGGGATGAAGGCCACACTTAAGGGTGCACATATAAGCCCTTAAGATGCAGTTAAGAATTATGCTGGTTTAGTAAAGTGACAGTAGTAGGTTCTCCTCTAAGATCCATGACTTAATTAGTCCAAGGTAGCTGGCTAGGTTTCTAGTACTGGGCATGAATTCCCTCTTGTTGAGAGGGTCTTATGTCCAATTAGACAACTGTTGGTTACTACCAAGATGTGAGTGCCACTATTGCATCTTTAGGGATATCTTAGCATTGTAGTCATCGTTGTACTTCATGGGCATCACAGCTGCATAGGACTATTGACTGCTTCCCTCCCATGGAAACTTGCTTAGTACCCTCTAGTACAATGAAAGCTAATCCTTGGGGAAAAGGCTTCCTGGTCAGATCCAACTCAGATCCTCCAAATCCTGCATCCAATCTATTTTGATTTTTTTTCTGGCTTTGGTACTGTTGTTTTCTATCTAAAAATGAGAATGAAAAAAATATAATTTGTATTTAGATTAGACATTTGCTTTGTGTATTATGTTAGTCCCTTCAAGCTGATATATGTGATGTAGCTGAAAAACATCACCTCTACCACTTACTGTTCCAGGCACCAAAATGCACCATCAGTTTATTTCTGAGAAGCAATATAGCCACTAGATTCTGTAATGTGTCTCAAAGAAGCCTGCCACTGAACTGTAGCTCCTTTAATTTTCCCAAAGAACAAGTACTATTCAGATCAACTTTGATGTCTGAAGTATTTCTGCTTCTTAGCCAAGAAAGGGAAAATACAGTTGGATGCTGATAAAATAATTTTAAGTACCAACTATCTAGGTAAACAGAAATGCAATGTCACACAAATACACAGAGAACATGTGAAAAAAAAACATAATGATAGAAATTAGCTTGATGCCACAGCTCCATGCTTTGTTATGAAGCTCCAGCAATTTATGGCACAAGCCTTATATTAGATTTTTGGATTAGAAGAAGCAAACTTGCAGTTCATTATATTACACTGTAATATTGGGCTTAATAAGAGCCTGATAAATCTTCAGTATTGCATTACAGTATGTTAATGATTATCATCATAGCTTTCCCAACATGGGCACCGCAGTGTCATCACAGATTATAATTTAAGGGAAACATTAGCAATTCAGAGCCCATCTACTACAGTTATTAAAGCAGTGAGTAGAAATCAGCTTTCTAGGTAATTTACCAGCTAATGACAATCGTTTCTGTACTGTGTCACAGACTCATATGAGAATAACTTTTTGTTTAAATAAGATCGATGCTCATAACATTCTTGTTCACCACAGCAACTCACCCGATACTGATGACTAATACTTCCTCTTAATAAATTAATTTATTGCCTGACAGCACACACACCAAAGAAATGTGGCATTTCATGTTTTTTTCACATCCCAGAGGTATTTAGCAAGTTTGTCAATTATAACAAAGAATCCAGATTGCATTGGTAGTAAACAAAGTGATAGAGTGTGATTCGCAATTGGGTACCCTGTATAAGTACTGCACGATTTATGACCCGCTCAGAGCACGGTGATACTGCTGTGTCTGATCGAGTGGCTTAGCAAAATAAAGACAGATGGCCTAGCAGTAAATAATTGCTTGATTGGAAGGCGAGGCTGCAGGACCGCTTCCTGCCTTCCATCCAGCCTGACTTCACCTGGGGATCAGCAACCAATTCATCTAAGCGTTTGTGGCTTCAAGTTGATGGACCAAGGAAAGGGTTATAATTTAATAATGAATAAAGAAAAAAAGAGGCTGTAAAATGGAAGGGGAATATGACTGCCCTCTGGCTTTCTCTGCTCCTCCTTCTACTGGCCTTAAGAGTCAAAGCAGATGGTGAATTATCGGCCCCTAAATGACTTCTTTAAAAAAAAAAAAAAGACACATTAGAACATGAGGCCATTTTGACAACTAAATGAATTTCAAAATGCAGTCTCTCCGATCGGTTACCCTGTGGGTCAGTTTATGAAGCACTTAGGGAAAGTGGTAACCACTGTTCGAAGCAGTTTGGGTATCTGGGCTCACTAGAATTGTTTTGGGGTATGCAGGAAGAAAGTTATTCAAACCCTACTCTCAGCTGACCACCTAAAGGTCATCTACTTCCACCATTATAGCCTTGGGACTCTCTCAAAATCTGTAAAAGCGAAGGGTAGACAGATATCATGATCAGGTCACTAAAGAATGATAAAGAGCACAGGGGTCGCCTAAGACCATTGGAAAACACACAGATTTGTATTACCATTCATAACAGTAGCAAAATTACAGTTATGAAGTAGCAACAAAAATAATTTTATGGTTGTGGGTCACCATAACATGAGGAACTGTATTAAAGGGCCGGTGGCAGCATCAGGAAGGTTGAGAACCACTGGTAAAGGGTTTGGTGATACATTCCTGTAATCCCAGCACTGATAAAGCTGAGGCAAGAAAATCAGGAGTTGAAAGCCAGCTTAAGTTACACAGTGATCTTGAGGCTAGCGGAGGCTACGTACGACTCAGAGACAGTGGTGGCATGGGCTGATGTTAGAATTGGAAGCAGAAGATGTGTGATCTTGGACAAATCACTTGAACTGTCCAAGTTTCCTTTATAACAAAACGAGGACTAAAACAGCTCTCCCTGCACACCAGCATCCAAAGCATGTGAAGACTCTAATTCCTGAATATTCAAAGTGTAGTTGTAGCTGAGCCCAGGATCACAGGCCTGTAATCCCAGCACCAAGGGTGAAGAGGTAGAGATTCAAGACAGCCTCAGCTATATAAAGACTTCTAGGCTAGAGAAGAAAACTGACCCTGTTTCCAAAAAAAAAAAAAAAAAAAAAAAGACAGTAGTGATAATTGGTGGCTCTGGTACAGAATGAGTAATCTTTAATGTCAACCTCATGGCTCCCCTGAATCACCCCCTCTTTGTGACTATGATTACTTTTGCAACTCAGCTGGCCAGCCTTGCTCTTAAATGTCTTGGCAAAGTCTACTCTCCATTTCCGGTGCCAACCCAGGTGTGCGGTGCACCAGACATAGTCCAAACCCAGATCATCCGAGGGGCCCTTCTGTTTCACACGGCAGTGTGAGAGCTGCAGTGCGGGGTCTTCATCTGTCTCCTGCACAGTAAACGATGAAGAGTCATCTCTGATGAAGACTTGCAAGCCCACTGTGCAGGGGAGATGGTGTACCACTTGTGGCCCTGAGACCCAAGACGGCTAAGCAAGCTGATTTTAGCCTTCAGAACAGAGCTGACCAGCCCGTCAGCTCTACAAGGGAACTAAGGAATTTGAAGCATAGGAACTGACTTCGGTCTGTCTCCTGGGCCTGGGGTTCTGCAGTTTGCTTGTGGGCTGTGGAACAAACTGCTACAATCACTTGGGGTGTGCTCAGTCAGCTGCCTCCTTTATGAAAGAGGATTTGAACTATTTTTGTCCAAGCAGAACACCATCTGTAGCTGAACACGGGGTGTGCAAGAGCCTGTCAGAGAAAGAAAATCCAGCCGCCCCCTCCTCTGGGCAGTCCTTACAGTTGCCTCCAAGTAACTCACAGCTAAGCTCAGGTCTGGAAGAGAATGTCCCAGCTGGAACTCTGAGGCAGCCTCCCATACCACCCTGGTCTTTAGAGGCCTCACTAAAATGACATGTTCCAGAGCCATCATTGGGGGTGTGGTTTGGCTTGGCACCCTGTGCCTGCAAATGTTTTAGTTCATCTGATGAAGAGGCTGGCAGTTAATAGAAACAACTGTAAAGTAATCATAAGTAGCCGCAAGGTCTTCATGCTGGGAAACACAGAGACTGACAGCCAAACTGACCTCTTTGTACTTGAGTCCTGGCCTTGTTCAATGATAGTCACGCAAATTATTTCACTTTTGTGAGCCGTGGTTGTAAGGGTTTGGTCTTTAATTACGTCATCAGCCTTCGCCTGTGTTCCAGCTTAAAAAGCGGGTGGGCGCTCTGTTCCCTCTCTTCTCTTCTCTTCTCTTCTCTTCTCTTCTCTTCTCTTCTCTTCTCTTCTCTTCTCTTCTCCCGGCGGGCCCCCTGTCTCTCTCCCTCCCACTTCTGTCTCTCTCTCCCTCCCCCCTCTCTCTCTCTCTTTCTCTCCCTCTCTCCTTCTCTCTCTCTCTCTCCCTCTCAATAAAGCTCAAAAAGGTTAACTATGGCTGTGTATCTTTACTTAGCACGCTGCAGGCGGTGACCAGCCGCAGGGGGTAGCGCCGCCAGCGCCGTGAAAGAAAATACTAACAGTGGTTTCTTCATCTACTGTAGCATGAATCTTAAAGAGTCTTATTAACAAAATCAAACCTGAGGCCAGTTATTGGGGTGAAGCCGGAAGATCAGAGAGACAGAACAAGCCACAGCTATCTCACCTCGCCAGATCCTCAGCTGGTCTTGTTTCCTCAGACTGGAAGCCTCTATGTCCTCATATCCGAATGACTCTCAGCTGAACTGCTGCTAGAAGCCTGAATGATTAACCAGCCCAAATGCCTCTCCAGGGCAAATGCCTCTAGTTTCTGGTCCTCACGCCTTATATACCTTTCTGCTTTCTACCGCCACTCCCTGGGATTGAAGACTTGCTTTCTGGGATTAAAGGCGTGGGTCAGCATTCTTGGGTGTATCCTTGAACACATGAATTTCTGCCTCTGGAATGCTAGGATTAAAGGCGTGTGCTACCACTGCCTATCTTCATGTTTAATATTGTGGTTGTTCTGTCTCTGACCCCAGATAAGTTTATTAAGGTACACAATATTTTGGGGAACACAATACCACCACAATCTACAAAATGAAGAAAATCGTAGTAACCATCTCTGAGCTGTTCATCAAAGAATAAAACACAGCACCCAGAGAGTGTGCAATAAATGGTGTTAAAACAACTCCCGGCCTTGTCAAGATAGCTAGTTTGCTTTGCCTGAGAAGACCCATTTCCAAAAGGAGCATAAATACCCTGCCTAATGAATACATTGCTGCTCTGTTCTTCCTGAAGCTCCAAGGCACACTGTTGTTTATTCTGCTTATGAAGCTCATAGGGTGGAAAAGGACAATGTTCTGATTTTCCATTCCACAGGAGGTCTGAGACATGGCGTAAATGACTGAAGTCACAGGAAGCCAGCCGGCTGCTGAGCTCCTCTGGGTTGTGGCCCCCACTGCAATGTAAATTGCCCTCACCTTTGAATATCAGGGCAGGCACAGACCGGCCTGATCTCTAATACCATCAGCCTCATTCCCAGCCTTCCTAGGGCCTCTCCTCATGAGAACCTTTGATGCTTTGGGGAGATCACATGGCTGATTTGACTCTAAATCTCATGCCACTGGCAGAAGATTAATTGCTAAGACCTGGAGAGGGGCCAGGTGGTTCTGTGTTGCTGGACAGATTTAGTTAAGGCAGAATTGTCCCTTCACAGATAGATAAGGCAATGGCTTCTGAGGGTTGACATTTACAGAAGCCCTGGCAGGGTTTTGTAACACTGAATCTGGGTTTTCTGCCCTCTCTCTCCCTTGGAGCGGGGCTTATTTCCCAAGGCTGACTTCTCAGCAGGCAATGAGATTTAGAAAATCTGACGGAAGTTTGAGAATATGCCTGTTAGTGCAGCATAACCTCCCACTTGCTAAGGTCAAGGAGAGATTATATATTGTATTATGCTATATCGAGAGATGGTGAGGGAGGGGACAGAGAGAGAGAAGAGGGAGGAGATCAGCTAGGAACTTACCAACACTATCAGAACCCAGAAAAGCTAAAAGGCAGCCAGATGCAACATCAAAGCCTGGACAGTGGTCCTGAACCTTCTGGAGGAAATTTTGCACAGTTTGACTCTTGGTTTAGCCTCAAGTGTTTCCAGTGACTTTTCAAGCCATCTGGACTCCGAAATCCTCCCAGAAGCCTTGGCTTTGGCTCTTTCCTTTGGTCACTCAGTCCCTAATGCTGTTTTTTTTGTCCTGCTTGTTCACTTAAGAGACACAATTAGTGCTGGGTATTTTGTTCTCTGTACTTTGTATTCAAAGATCAGAGAAACTTATTCTAAGATCTGATTATATTTCTGTAATCCGCCCCCATTCCTTTTGAGACAGAGTCTCACTGTAGCCTGGGCTGGCATTAAACTCACATGTGTAGCCAAGGACAACCTTGAATTCCTGGCCTTTCTGCCTCCACCTCCCCAGTGCTGGGATTACATGTGTACACCAGCATGCCCAGGTGTCTGTCTGTAATGCCTGCTCTTGGTTTTCTGTTTCAGTTCAGAGGCCTTACTGTGTGGGATGCATGCCTAGCATGCATGCCCAGCATACTTTTGCAATATTGTTACTTCTGCTTGTTGAAAAATCTTACCTGGTAGCTTGACCGATAAGTCAGTGTTTAAGCAGTAACAGCAGCTCACTAGGTCAGGTTTTCTGGATGGTGGTATAAAGGTGTAAATAAGTAGTAGTCTTCAGCTGGACATGGTGGCACACACCTTTAATCCCAGCACTTGGGAAACAGAAGCCGGAGGATCTCTGTGGGTTCAAGGACAGCATGGTCTACAAATCGTGTTCCAGGACAGACAGAGCTGTTACACGGAGAAACCCTGTCTTAGCCAAAAAAAAAAAAAGCAGCTCTTCTTGCCCTCACAAATCAAAGCCCCGTGACGTCATGCACGGAGCTGTTTTTCTGAGCAGCCGTTACTACTTTCTGAATACAATTTACTGAAAACATTACTCTTAATAATGACTAGGAAAAGAAAAGCAAACCATTGCATAGCCATCTTATTGCATAATTCTATGAAATGCTGGACGTATTTATGAGATTGCCCTAGAGACTTTGTTCCCCGGAGTGAAGTCGCTGTCTGTGTCTACTCTCTTCAGATGAGCTGGAGAAACTGGAGCAGGAGAGACTGGCTCTGGAGGCGGCAATCAAAGACAACGAGCGTGAGGAGGGGAAGGGAGGCATACGAGGCTTGTTTCAGAAAGCGGGCAAGCTGAACATTACCAAGCCAGCCCCCAAAAAAGGTAAGCAATCCTAGGAGCAAGACTTCAAGATGAGCACAGAGCTGAACATCACAAAGGGGTCAGAAGAAACATCTAAGACACTGAGTATGGGCAGGCACGGAAATCATGATGCACTCTACAGCACCTTACTCTCTCTCTCTCTCTCTCTCTCTCTCTCTCTCTCTCTCTCTGTGTGTGTGTGTGTGTGTGTGTGTGTGTGTGTGTGTGTGTGTGTGTGTATTTTTAAGTAGTTGTTCTGGGAGTTACCTAGTGTTTATGTAGACTGAGTGCCTCAAAATAGAAATGTCTGCTGAGATGGAGGAGTAGAAAATTAAGAACCAATAATACCCATCAATTTTATCTATACAATCCTAACCTTGTAGACATGTCAGGGGCATGCAGTTGGCTGGTGCACTAGGCAAATGGGATAGAGCTAGAAACCTGTTTCCGGAAAGGCATCCTTATAACTGACCAGAACGAGAGAGTGGGTGCTGCACTGACACTAATTACTTCCTGTAGTTTTGGTCTAGTGGTAAACTTATCTCTGCATGTCTGGAAGACATCCCAGGGACAGAGGATCAAACATGAGAGAATATGTTTAAAGTTATAGAAATGGAAGATTTTTTTTAATTTATTTACTTTTGAAAATTGCCTTCTTTTCCTAAACAAGTCTAAGTTTGAATTTAATGAGGTCCACAGTGGCCTCTGCTGGTAGAAAATCAGAATACAGAGAACCCCTGAGACTGTCACACACTGGTGTGAGACTAGAAACTGGTTCATTGTTAGTTCAGTGGCAGGATCCGAAGCTTTGCCAGCTCCTGGTCTAGGGTGACAGCCAGCGCTGAAAAGACCACTCCCTAACTGTAAATAGTTCAATGCTGTTGGCTTGTTCTAGTGTGTGTAGCCCAAGGTGGAAAATGTACCTGGAATATGAGAATGACGGGCAACACAATTTGAATCCTGCAGGCTATGGGAAGTTTAATATTTCCCACCGAGTTCTTTGAATGATTCATTTTTAATTTATATGTATGTACAAGTTCCAAGAGGACACCAGATGCCCTAGAGCTGGGGTTAGTATACAAGCTACTTGACATGGATGGTTACATGGCTGCTGGGAACTGAACTTTCATCCTTTGGAAGAGCAGCAAGCACTCCTAACTTCAGAGCCATCTCTCCAGCCCCTTCCCATGCACTTTGAAATATCATTTCCCTCCCAGCGTGGTGGCGCACACCTTTAGTCCCAGCACTTGGGAGGCAGAGGCAGGTGGATCTCTGTGAGTTCAAGTACAGCCTGGTCTACTGAGTGGGATCCAGGATATCCAGAGCTATGTAAAGAGACCCTGCCTCAATACATATATACATACGTATGTACATACATACATACATACTTTCCCATGAGAATTATATGTTTGAATCTGAAGTTAGAATTGGTATAAAATCATTAATAAGGGGCCTGTGAAATGACTCAGCAGGTTAAGTGCTTACCACCAGGCCTGATGACCTGGCTTTGTCCCTGGAACCCATAGGGTGAAAGGAGAAGACTGATTCCCCCAAGTTGTCCTCTGACCTCCATGTGCATGCCACAGCACACATGTGCCCACACGTGCATGTGTGCAAACTAAATAAATGTTTAAAATTTTTAATTAGCAATAAGACTTGAAAAAAATCTTCCTTTTTCATTGTTGCCTTATTTGCAATATCAGTCTCTATGAAGTGGCATGGCCTGAGAAAGCAGCAAAAGGTTCAGAGCCAAAGCTCTTTCCTCTTTCTAACCGGGAGGGGGAGCCTCGGCCCCCATCGTTCCCGTAAGAAGGCTCATTCATTCCGGATGTCGACTTCTCCATCGCAGCTCTTGTTTTAGTAAAAAGGTACTTTTCCCAATGTCAACCTGCCGTGGTGTTCAGAAAAACAAAACCACAATGCTGTGTACTTTTAATACCTAGGAGTTCAAACACTGCTCTACAGGGAGCCTGCAGCACCCCGGGCTCCAGGTGGCCACAACTCTTTTGAGCTCTAGATCAAGCCCAAACCTGCAGGCTCTCCTAATGATTCTTCCAGATGCTTTGATTTGCATGGACGGAAGGGCAGAGTTTGGTCCATTCTACAAATAAATTTACTTTCTCTCTCGGCAGTCCTAAGGATATAAAAACAATATGTGATCGTTGCTTTAGAACTGACAGGCCCAGAACATGGCAACAGAGGAAACAGAACAAAGCGTCTTCAGAACCCTCCAGATCAGAGAGGGAGCTCTGAAGAGGCTGTCAGCGTGGCTCTAAGCACTGCCCCAACACTGCCTCTTTGCATTAGAGCCACGAAGTACAGAGTCTCAAAGGCAAGGAAATTAGAAATAATATAGACAGTGTGCCAAAGAAACCCCGGCGTCAAGGGCTTCCATAGGAAGTAGGCCTGCTTCCCCAGACACACCTCCACTGTACCCATGTCAGAGTCAAAAACTATTAAACATGGGGCTGGAGAGATGACTCGGTGGCTATAAGCCCTGGCTGCTCTTCCAGAGGACCCAAATCCAATTCCTAGCACTCACGTCGCAGCTCACAACTGTAAACTCCAGTTCCAGGGGATGTGACATCCTCTGCTCAATTCCGAGGGCACAGCGTGTACACACATGTAAAACACCCATACACGTAAAAATAAATAGATCTGGGCCTGGAAAGATGGCTCAGCAGTTAAGAGCAATTACGGCTCTTTCAGAGGACATGAATTCAAGTCCCAGCACACACACAGCTCTGAGGAGTCAATAATCTCTGACCTATGTGGCACCTGCATTCACATGCACATAGTGCACATAGTGTACATGTTTACCCACAGACACACATGCACAAATAAAATAATACAAATAATTTTAAACCAAGTCATAGTTTAGAGAAATGTTACTCACGTCTAAGTATTATATATGCGTCTATCCTTAATTAAAACTCAAAGCAGTTTTTAATGTCTACATGTCCTAGATTTTTTCATATCATTCACAAAAATTCATACAACTCAGGAGGAGCTTTTGCCTTAGCTTCATTCACAGAACTCTTGGAAAAGAAACAGATGTGATCTGGGATTACAGAGATCTGCAAACCAGACCTTTGTGGAGCTCAAGACAACATTGTGCTCAAATGAGTGAACTCTCCAACGAAAGGATGGTTATTTTTAATGTGTGTGTAAATGTGTAGCTCTGTGTGTGTATGTGTGTGTGTGTGTGTGTGTGTGTGTGTGTGTGTGTATGGAGGTGCACATTGCACGTGTATATGGAGGCCAGAGGTCAGCCTTAGGCACCATCCCCAGGAAAGCCAGCCATCCACTTGGAAGCAGGAATTCTCCAAGCAAGGCGGGCTGGTTGGCCAACGAGATCCCAGAATCCAACTCTCTCTGCCTCCCCAGGGTTGCGGTGGCACACACACACACACACACACACACACACACACACACACACACACCACTCACATCGTGTTTTCACAACTTTGGCACCTAAGTGACCTTCCTAGTCCCCTACTCCTGATCTCCAGAAAATTCAATCACCACATGTTCTGATTGAAAGTAAACCTGAAAACATTTGTTCTGTTCTAAAATTTCAGAAGGTTGGGGATCTATTGAGTATTGTCACAGGCTGCATTCGTAATTGGAGCCTAACATCCCACATCCAGGCTACAACATCCCACAGGAAAGCTGCTTGTGCAGCCTCTTCTTCTAAAAAGAACGTTTTTATTAACACATACAGAATTGGGTTTCATTATAGCATTTTTTCAAACAAATGTTGTTTGTACTGTTTCTCTCCCACTCTGTCCTCCCTGCTCCTGGACCCTCCCCTTCCCCATAGCCTTCTTCCCACATGCATGTCACATGTGGCATTGTGCCCCCCCTCCAAACCATCCCCATAGATACACACTGCTTATCCTTTCATGGTCTCCTGACCAAAAACAAGACAGAACAAAGATCACCTTAAAGGAGGAAAGATTTCCAACGGCTCGTGATTTCAGAGTTTTAGTCATCAGAGTAGAGACGATGAACCACTGTGGTTTCATCTTTGGCAGCAGACTCTCAAGGCAGATGCTAGTCACATCAGGGCACCCCAGAAAGCATACAGGCCCCACAGTAGGAGCCAGGCTGTAACCTACAGCCCGCCCCCCACTGAAATACTTTCCCCAACTGTGCTGAGCCCCCCTAAAAGCTCCTCAACCTAAATAGCACCATCAGCCCAGGTGGGGGGAACAACTCAAAATATAAGCTTGCGGGGTATCTTTGAAGTTTAAGCCACCATACGTCTAAATTATAATTCCATTGTGAGAATAAAAGAGATCTAAAAATAACACACTGCTTTATAGCAAGAACTGTAGGTGGAACTGAGTGCAATTCTTTCCTTAGCTAAGCTAAATCGTGGAGTTTGACTTTGTAGAACGGAGCTCAGAATTTATCCATTACACCATGAATGTTGTTCCTCAGTAGGCTTATTGGAAAGTCACCTTGTTTCTGTCCTCAAAAGACAAACAGATGTATCACTGTGTCCTCCGTTTCAGAGGGCAACATCAACACCATCCAGTCGATGCACGTCGGGGAGCTCAACCAGAAGCTGGTGGAAGCCAGTGCTCAGTTTAAAAAGAAACAAGGAAAAGGCACGATTGATGTTTGGTGGTTATTTGATGACGGAGGTAAGTTGTCCAAAATGTTCACCGGGAAGCAGAACAAAATGGCTGTGTATGAAAAGGGGTTGGTTCAGCCCCATTTCTGAGTTCCTGAAGGCCATAAATCACTTAATAACTATGATAATGAGAATGAATAATAATGCTCTCGTTTTTTTTTTCTCTCAATTTCTTTCATCCTTTCTGTTGTAATTTATACTCTTTATTCTAGGGTTAACACTTCTTATCCCATATATCTTGACTCTCAGAAAAAAATGGAAAGACTGTAAGTTAAGAATCTACGTTGGAGGAAAGATCAACCGTATTGAAGAGGAAAAAATTTCGTGAGTAATTTGAGGCTCGCCTTTCTGGACATTCTGAGGATGGGCTGCTCCACTGCTTTACCTTTCAGTGCTTTGAGCTAGCTGGGTGTGGTGGCACATGCCTTAATTCTCAGCACTGGGGAGAGGCAGAGGCAGGCGGATCTTTCTGAGTTTGAGCTTGGCCTACTCTACACAGCAAATTCAAGGCCAACCTGGACTACATGTCGAGTTCCCGGCCAGCCAGGGCTACATAATGAGACCCTGTCTCAAAAGAAAGACAGAGAGACTTCTAATTAAAGTAAAGTTGCATCATGTATCTTTGTAGAGTTTTCATTAATGGACCCACTTGGAGCTGATGTGTAGATGTGAGAATACCAAACATCCAGGAGCTTGGTGCACTCATAGTTGTCATGGGAAACCTGGGGAGACACCATGAGCAGCTCTCGGTCCTGCGTGGCAGGCTAAAGTCCTGAGCTCTGTACCTTCCAGCAACTGTGCAATAATGACAGAACTCTCATTCCATCAATTTTCATATTTTCTTTTCCCTCTCAGGTGAACGGAATTATGGTAAACACACACATATACTCACATTTATAATAAGGATATAAGTATATATTTGCTTTCAATGAATATATTACAATGCCCATACAATAAGATCACATTTATTGATTCCTCTTAAGAGTGGATGGACAGATAGATAGAAAGAAACAAAGAGAATAACAAGCCAAATTGGACAAAATTTAAGCAAATGATAAGCCTAGGAATTTTTGAACCACTCTACAAGATTTCTGTAACTTTAAGTTAAAATTACCAATTTCCAGGGGTGGGGAACAACATGTAGCCATACACTATAACTACTAGTTTACCAGCAACTTTATACAAACTTCCAGCAATAAGAAGTAGGGTGCTCCGTCTGATGACAAGGACTTCACATTCTCTCTCATGAAGATGAATGCAGAGTTCCCTTTGCTCTTTCTGTTCTCTGGATCTCCCAGGCTTTCTTTGTTTTTATTTCTTGGATTTTATTTCTATGACAAGATGTCTCCAAGTGTGTCACACTGGGCTCTAAGTCATAGTCCTCCTACCTCTGTGTCCTGAGCGAGCAGGTCTGTGCCACCTCAGACTATGAGGCTTGCTTTATGCCCTCGGTGGAGCGGCTTTGTCCATGCTTAACGTCTCCAACAAATATGTTAACGAAACTCAAAACTGAAAAGCCTCCATCTGAAAGCGATACTGATTGCTTTTGATGCCTTAATTCAAACACAAAGACACTTTTGATAGAAAGTAATTACATAGGCACTAACGATGTGGTTCTCTCCCTCTCTCTCTCTCTCTCTTTCAGAATGGCTTCTCTTCTCAGCAAATTTAGGATAAAATTTGCGGACATCCATATAATTGGAGACATCAACATCAAGCCAAACAAAGAGAGGTGTGAATTGTTTAACAAGCTCCTCTCCCAGCCCCTGCTCCTGTCTCACTCTTTTTTGTGTTGCTTAATCAAGAGTTGAAAATGTAATGCCTTTACTGTAATGTCTTCTAGACGGATGTTAAAGAAATGCTTTTCAATAGCTATGACACAGAGCCACCAAAACCGTTTTAATAGAGAGGAGAGGGTTATGTTAAGAAATCCGAGGAAAGGGCCCCCATCCCAGGGCTAATTTAGGTTCCAGGCACTAAAGAGCTCAATGCTAATGGCCTGTGAACTTTTGCGGGAGCCTCTAAAACTACCTGAGACCTAGAGGGTGGTTGAAGTCTCACTACCAGAAACTAGAGAGTGACAAAGTAGGAATAATCATTTAAATGCCTTCAAAGCATGGCAGCATTTTAACCCTTATCAACTGTTGAATTTCTCAACTCCATTATTATATCAGCCGTTAACAAAATGCCATAGGCTAGACAGTTTGGCCAAGGGACACTTGTTTCTCAGTTCTAGAGGCTGAGCAAACCAAGATCAAGATGCTTTGGGGTGTGTATCTGTTGAGGATTCTCTTTCTAGCCGGAAGCTGGTCACTTCTATGTCCTCGTATGATGGAGAAAGAGTTCTGATAGCTCCTCCTCTTCTACTAGGGTACTAATTCCCTCATGGGGTCACCATCCTTAGGACTCTATCTAAGGCAAAGTTCCCCCTAAAAGCCCCACCTCTAAACTTCACCACATTGGGGTTTTAGGTTTCACAGTGTGAACTATAGCAGACCACAAATCTTTGGTTTCATAGCAACAGCCTCTGAGAACTATTGGTATCGCAGGTTATATCTTCACAGGATATCCCAAAGATGCAAGGATACAGCCTGGAATCATGGTCAATTATAAATTAAATGAACTGCTTAGACTTGTAATTTAGCTATGACAAGAAGTTTTCAGTTGTTTATAGTAAGTTATAGCTACTGTTCCTTGTGGATACAATCTGATGCATTTGGCTTAGAATAGACTGGAGCCCACAAAGAAAATCCCCTAATGGGATATGAAGGCTTCTATGTGCCTTGGGTCCTACAGCCCCGTTGGATCTTCATTGACCACTGTTTCTGCTTCCTCCAGCAATTCTTGATAAGCCATAGTTCTACAATCTCCAAATCTTCTTACCTCTTCCCTTCTTGTAGTAGTGTTTCCTGTGTGAGCTTGATAAGTATCTAAAAATATTAAGACTTTAGATGCACTTTCTATTGGCCAGATAAACTTGAACTTTATATTGTTTAGGGTGTCTGTGAACTTGCTAGGGCTATGTGTGGGTCAGATAGAACACTTTGCAGAGCACCTTAACAGTGATAAGAAAGCAGAAACTGACAGGGCTAAGCAGATATGCTCTATAATATTTCCTTGTATCATCCATACCTTGAATGCCTGACATTCTTAGGCTTCTGCGGTTACAAACACATAAGTAAAACAACGTTATTTATCATTCCCTTTGGCAAGTGGAAATATCGCTCTGACCAGAAGTGGATGGTCATGCAGTCTCTTGTCATCTGAAGAGTTGTAGCTCACTGAGTCAATGCCTCCGTGGCATTTGCAGTCATGTGACCCAACAGGCTCATTCTGTGGCTCCAGTTGGTAGAGATGGATCCCTCATAACAGAACAAGCCGAACAATTTTTTTGCATGAACCCCTCAGTAACAGGGTTTAGATATCATCATATGTCAAGGTCAAGCCACTGTCCATTGTCTGGGGGAGTGGTAACCACTGTATCTCTTCAAGTCCTTGCTCAATGTTGAACAAAAATTAGTCACCCAGTTCTTGCAGTACCAGAATTTGTCTTCATTACTTATCTTCATAAATAAGCAGTTATTTCTCTGCTCCCTTGTCTTTTTTCCCCTCAACCTGGTTTTCTCTACTCAAGGTTTGTTTCTTTCTGTATCACCCAGCCTAGCTTCCATTCAGCTGCTGTGGCCACCACCTTGTGTTCTTACCCTTTCTGTTCTGTCACTGAATGTGAGCTGTTACCTTTATTAACTGTCCTCTCCATTCTGGGAGAACCTGCTTGTCATAGTCCAGGCAAACTTTGTCTTATTACACTGACCTTTGCCCCATACTGTCCTCTTCTTGGGGCATTTTCATTTTTTTGTCCTTGTGTCTAAATTTTATTGTCGACACCATTGGTGTTCCTCACACAATGTCATTATTGTCCTGCAAATAAAATTACTTCCCTTCCTTGAGAAGCCAATAAGTTAGGTTTCAAAGTTTTGCAGAGTTTCTCTCTGCTGTATCAAGGTTGCAAAGAAGATACAGAGGGAACACATCCATCCTTACTAAGGTCAAAGAACTCTGGTGGCTAATGTACACCGCCTTGAGAAAAAGAGGCCATCTGCCAGAAAGAGTGCTCAGATGAGCCTTCTCCTCTCTCACCCTTCTACCACACTTCACCCATATTGATGTGTAAAATGCCACGTACCTTGCTGGTAACTCATGTCCCAGGATTTGAAAGTAGCCCTAGTTTGGAACAGAAAGCAGTCATTTGGTCCATGGGACCTGTGGCCTCTGGCTGCAGGTCAGGCATGTTGGTGTTAACTCTGGGTAGTACAATCAAACAGAGAAAGCTCTTGTAGATGGATGTAGCCCCAGGCCATCGAGCTAAACCATCAAGAGAATACTGTCCCAATTTCAGTGCCCATGGTGGCCTTCTTGGCTGGGCAGTCTTCACTACCATTAACAACTGTCCCCAGATCACTATTTTTATCTAGCTCACCTGGTGTTATACAAAGTGGATAACAGTTTGTCAGTGATTTGCTTGGGGAAGGCTAGTGTTAAATTACCTTTCAATCCCCTTTAGTAAATCCTGCAGGCACTGTGAAATGTTGGTTAACCACGTCGGAGGCATTTTGTCATAGAAACCTTATCTCTAAGTACGGGAGGGCCAAGGGTGAAGACAACACAAAGGCCAACTAAATGAGAAAATAATTGAGCCTAGAGAAACGTAGGACGTAGTGTGGTTAGAAACCGTTTTTATTGTACAAACTGAATTAAAAGTCATGGGCCAAAGGCAGCAATCTTTATATGGAAATCAAGGAAAAAATGGAAGCTATTAACTAGATAATTTAGCTTAAAGATGCTAGATGCTAGAGTAGTCCAAAAAACAACTCTAACAGATTACTTTGAAAAAGGAAATCTTATGTAGACCAAGGATAAAATTTTGAATTATTATCACATTTTTCCTCCTTCCCTTTCCTCTCTCAGGGAGAAAGTTTTGTGCAGTTAAAATCGTGTTGAACTTTGGTATGAAGAAAATGATGGAGAAGACAGGACAGTTATTAGTTAATTTAAACAATTGAATTAATCCTCATTTATATTTAACAGCAGATGTTACTTGGCTGAGAGTCAATTAAAAGATACCTTAAAGAAAAATCATTTGGGGCATAGAGAGATGGCTCAGCATTAAGAGCACTGGCTGTTCTTCCAGAGGACCAGGGTTCCATTCTTAGGACCTATATGCTGGCTAATAACCATCTATAACTCCAGTTCCAGGAGACCCAGTGTCCTGCTCTGGTCTCCCTCATCACTCCCTTAGCATGTTTCAGTGCAAGTGAAAGAAAACCTCAAAGTGACTTAGATGACAGAAATTATTGTCACAGTTAAGTACAAGCGTAGGCTGGCTTTCAGCTAAATGACCTAGAAAATAAACTTTATAACAAAGGCCTGATTCTCTTTCATTCTTCCTATTCTCCCTTCTTGTAGAAAGCCATCAATGAAAGTTTGTTTAGCTTATAAAAGAAAGGTGACTGACAATAGCAACTAGGACTCCATACTTGTGCATTCAGAAGTCATTGAAGTCTCCCTAGTCATTGAAGTCAGGTTCTTATGCTCCATTGAGGATTCATTGTCCCCCTAAACCACTGGGCCATTCATGATAGGCACCACAGTACTGGGTGTATATTGGTTCAAAACTACCTGGGTTTTGCTCAGTCCTTGCAGAAAGCATAGAAATATGCTAGAATTGGTTGATGTTGTAGATGGAACAGTTCTCACCCTGGATACTGTGGAAACAACTACTAATTTCTACTCCACCTCCGTTTCTAGGGAAATCATTCTTATGCTGTGTTTTCTAGCCAGGCTCTGAATAAGGTGCAGAGAAACCCAAACTGCACTGAATAAGAGCGTGTAGACTTTAAACATAGCTTTCCACCCTGAAACCAAGTTTGGGGCTGGGCAGCACGATGCTACCTCGCTTTCCCGAGGAACAGAACCCACACCATCACTCTGGCTCTCACGGGGCTCCCAGGGGCCACTGTCACTCCCTTCTATAGGCCAGATTAGCTACACGGGGAAACCGAAGCCCTGGGAGCAATTGGCCAGGTTCTGAGGCCAGACCCTGCATCTTACTGTCACCACAGCTCTCTCAGGGATGACACTGTTGGAAGTAACGGCAAATGAACGTATTCTTGAAAGAATAATAGGGGCACATCAGTTCTCTTGCTTACCTGTCGGCTCCCCACTCTCTATGTGAGGCAGCACAATAGGAGTCTGCTGCATTCAGTACCTCTTCAGTCCTTTCCTGAGGCTTACTGGCAGAGACAATTTTACTCCTTTGTAATCTCTGCACTCTTATCTGCAAATCCTAAATCAGGCCAGCTGATGAGATAATTAAATTCATCACTTCGTATTTTAATTTCTTAACCCAAAGCGTATGGATTCTAATTATCATTCATCCCAAAGTTACTAAATTGTAAGTAAGCTAAATTATATAAAACCAAAGAAAATTATTCATAGTTGAGGGCGTCTTAAGCAGAGCTCTGAAGACAACTCCTTCCATAAATTATAAGCTTCACTTTGTGCCATGGTTTGAAGAATAAATCTTAGGAGATTATCATGTACGACAGGAATGAGATTCTTTTTTGCAATTTTTAAATGTTCCATAGCTCTCAGACACTGCCTCTCGCTTTCTCCTCAATGATTTATTTTTAGATGCCCTAAGATGGCCTCAGATTTTTAGGCATTAAATGTTATTGATTTTTGTCCTCTCGCTTAACACAAACATGAATAATAGTCATTTGGAAATCTCAGACAGCAACATCCAACACCAGGACAAGGACACCATTATTTTCCGCAGACATTTTGCGCTAGCACTGTTAAGCCTGTGAGAGCCCAGGCTATTTTCCTGTCTGCCCAAAGCCTCCTGGCAGAAGTGGGCATTGTTAGTTGACTGCAGGTGAGGAGGGCCCCCAGCGCTCAATGAATGGAGGTCATCTCCCAACTACAGTAACTGACAGATGTCTCCACTGATCTGCCTTACAAGCACATGGATACTCAGATGCGGGCTTCACAGTCTATAGTGTAAGTGGGTCTTTAACTACATTATGCAGAAAACATATCTGTGGAATAATTACTACCTACGTGTTCACGAATTAATAACATCGATGATCCTTGCAAACTAACCAGGCCTCAAACAAACCGACTGCTCGCTCTGACTAAGGAGGGAGAACTGGGGCCATGGTTTTTCTCACAGTACATTCCCTGCAAAGATGACTCTTAAAAGATTTGCATACCATTCAGCTCTGATTCTTTGCATCTGTCAAATAATAAGTCCATTTCCCACTGTGAGGCCTCTTTTACAATTCAATTTCAGCTGGAAAGTCTTTGAAGAGATGATTGAACCTTATAGGCTCCATGAAAGCCACAAAGACTTGACCACTGCTGAGAAATTAAAAAGAGAAAGTCCATGGAAAATTACAGATGCAGAACTGGAAGCCGTCAAGGAAAAGGTGAGGACTTGTCTTCCTTGGTTTTCACTTTACTGTCTAATTAGATGAAAGAGGAAACCGTGGTTGATTTCGAGAAATGTTACATCAGGTCAAGCTGCCTTCCCTCAGCAACCCAGGCACCTGCATTTTCAGGGGCTTTTCGATCATATTACTGGATATAATCATTTAGAAAACATTTTCATTTTTTTCTAGAAAGTAACCCATTTTTAAGTTAACAAAACAAGTTATTGGTCCATATTATGAGGTCTCCTTTTAAATGTATTTTTATTAATCTAAAATAATTTAAGTCATTAGGCATACAATGTGGATAAAGGTAAGTTGACCCACAATTTAAATAATAACAAAGACCTTTAACCTGATAAACACAGCTGTGAAAAACAGACACAAATATCTACAGAAATGTATGATGTATTATTTGCAATAATGAATACAGATGTTGCGCCTGGGCTAACAAGATATAGCTCATCAGGTGGCCTGAGTTCAGTCCCCAGATCCCATTGTGGAGGCAAAAAACAGATTCATAAAAAGCTGTCCTCTGACGTCTACAAGCACACTGCAGCTCTCACACATACACCATACACACACAGGAATAATGAAACAACTCTGTGTGTGTGCGTGTGCATGTGCGTGCGTGCGTGAGTGCCTGTGTGTGTGTGTGTGTGTGTGTGTGTGTGTGTATTGCACAAAGTGAGATGGATGTAAGATGTTGAACTTTCCTAGATAGCACAATGGCCAGTAATTCCAGCACTCTGGAGGCTGAGGCAGGAGGATCACAAACCCCAGGCCAGCCTGAGGAGAACAGAGAACAACCAGAAGTTTCTCTCTGGCCTGAGCTTAAATTGAAGTGTTAGGTAGTAATGATGATGAAAAGAACAGGGATGAAGATTTAAGCACAAAACTCAACATGTTCATCGGACATTAAAGGACAAGGACCACAGAGCTCGTGGAGGAAGAAAATACTAAACCCTTCCAGCATTAGTGAAAACAACACTGAAATACAACAATAAACTCTGCATGTGATTAAGTACCCAGTTTTAACAGAGACATAGCATGTAACTAAGCAAGTCAGATGTATGAACCTGGTTCTGAACCAGTGAAATGCAAAAACAGGTATTTGTCCTATCACTGTAAAATAATTTTCCAATGAGTTTACCAGTAGCTTTTTACTTGAAAGCAGAGCAATGCTGATATTGTCAGAGAGCTCGAAGAAAACAGAATAGAACAGCACCTGCCTTCTTAGGCTGTCAAAGAGACAGCAAGATTCAGCTGGTCTTCTTCAGAGGAAAGCCTGTATCCAATCCTCTGTTCTCGTCGTCGTTTTTGGTTTTGCCCTCTGAGTCGCCCTACACCCCTAGAATCTAGTAAGCCACCCCGTCACAGTGACAATCGAGACTCACGCTACAGTTCTACGATTTCCCATGAAGCTTTACAACACTAAATCTTCACTTTTTAAGTAGACTCTTTTTAATAATGACTTTTAAAAATCCTATCTTCTGCATATTCATGATTCGAGGTAAGAAGATAGCTTCTCATTCATAACTCTGGTAGACCTGCACTGAACTCAGTCTAAATACTGTCTACAGAGTTACCGCCAAGTTCGCCTGAACGAGCTCTTACAGGAACATTCGAGAGCCGCCAACCTCATTGTACTGTAAGTGTGACTTACATTGTACTAAGGGGCACCTGTGACTGGTAAGAAGGAGAGAAAGGCTGAGTGGGCTGATCAGACTGAAGGCCCAGGACTCTTCCAGTAGGAAGAATTTTTCAAAGATAAGTTGGAGCATGTGGGAGTTTAGGCAGTGAAGGAATATAATGTCACCCTAGGACAGGAATGACCCAGTCCTGTGAACTGCAGCAGGACCTGCTTGGACTTTCTAGTTTCTACAACACTCGTGGGTCCAGAAGCTTGTGTCCATGTTGGACTGAAGCTGCCCCTATAGTCCTGCCCATATGGGCCAGGCCCCAGGAGCCTGGAACTCTGAAATTCTCTCCCAATAGCCCAACTGGGCCACGGGACTCACAAACATCTTCCCTTGGTGGGTGTTCCTGAGCTGCGTGTGTCAATGGTTGATTTCCTGGGTGGGTACTTCTGAGCTATGTGTGTCCATGACTGACTCACGGGCCTCTGTGCAGTGTAGGAACGGGTCACCAAAGGCAAAAAGCCACGAGCTTTTACATTTTCATTCTTTATCCCAGGGCCCTACCAATGTTAGGCGTATACCTCCTGAAAATATTACTCATGTAATGAAGATTGGTGCTAAAAATGGGGAAATGTCCAGCTGTTTTATTTTTACCCCGTGAACTGACCTATATATGAAAATATATGTATCTTCAAGTACGGTGTGGCCTGGAGGACTGCCACTTCTAATGTACCCCCCCCCAAAAAAATCCCAGGAGATATTGGAAGGAAGGGTAACTTCCCCCATAAGGCAAATATCAGTTTATTAAATTCTCTGTTCAAAGTTACAATTTTATTTTGTCTGTACAATGACCAAGCCATTTTTCTAATTTATATGTTTGCATCATCTGAAGAATACATCAGTTTAATTTCTCTATTTAAAATGGTTGCAGTGCTCTTGTTTGAGGGGGACATGATACACATTTCAGGCTACTAGTCATCACTAATTCAGAAGTGCAGACAATGTCCCTTCCCACCGTAATTTTTCTCTGTTTTTAATTTTTCTTCCATGTCATCAGGAGCCTTCCAGTGGCAAGAAAAGGATCTATCTCGGATTTGCTGTACATGGCGTGGTTAGAAATTCTGACCAGGAACCTCCCTCCTGTGTTGCTTGTTAGAGGGAATCACAAAAATGTCCTGACATTTTACTCTTAAAGTGGGAAAGATGAGAAATGTTGTAACTTGATGTCTGAATATGAAAAACGTCTGGTAATTTGTGTTGTAAAACCTCATCTATGAATAATATACAAACCTCTGGAGACTAGTCTACCTGATTCTACATACATTTTGTCTTTAAAAAAAAAGAATTATTATTAATGAGAGGTTTTTCCCATTCGTTTAAGGAGCATCAAAGGCCATGCTACTCCTAGAGAAACACTTTGTTGGAGTTGCTGATAAACAAGAAATGAAAAAAGCCTAGCTGGCATGCTAATCTGGATGTGAGCTCCAGGCAAACTTAATCTCTTGTTTCTGTGGAGTCTGCTGCATGGCCCTGGTGCAGACCTCAGTCCCACAGCAGGCTCTCCCTAAGCGCTTATTGACAGGCGGGTATGGTGACGGCAGGTGCCAATCACAGGAAAAGACCTGCTGGGTCAGCGGCCTGACTCTGCTTGGCCTCCTGAGAGGCTTATGAAGATTTAAAAATCAATAACTGAAAACTTTACGAAGGGCTAGAGTCTACAGAACGTTCAAAGCAGTTACCTAAATAAGGTTTATTTAATGCGGCAGATAATATGCTTACAAGTGATCTCTGATAACACATAGCTTGCATTTGGGGCTAGTTGAAGGTATTTAGGGAGGTGAGCGAGAGACACATGCTCCACTTAAGTGAAATACAGTTGATTCTTAACATATGACTATCTATTGTCTTCCCTGCTAAATATTTTTAAATTTCTATCTTAGAACTACATTGCCTATTTTTTCTCTAATTAAGTGGTTTGCATAGATGAAATCAAAATAGATGTCTCACTGAAAAATAATTTCATAAATTTTCAGTCCTCTATTAAAAATACATCCAGACCCTACATTTATTTACTTTCTATACTTCTTATATGGACTTTAGAGAATAACTAAGATATGAATGGAGAAACTTGTAAAATTTAAGAATACGGGTGCTGATTTTTCTTCTTGATAGTGTGTCTATAATATTTAATCACAGAAAAAAATGTTTATCTGATAAATGGCTTGGTTTTTTGTTTTTGTTTTTTCTTGGCATATTTTGACTATTTTGGGGAAATATGTGGGGGGAAATCGACCTGAAATAAAATCACTAAGATGTGTTTGCTTTGACAAAGTGTGTGTGTTTACTTTTCTGTCATTGAAATCAACAACACCCTGCAATGGTACATGGATGTGAGCCTGAATATGGATCCCATGGCTGCACCTGCAGCTTATTTAAAGCCGGGGTTCGGGATGAGTGGTTCTAAGCTTAGCTGTGCTTAGAAGTTGACAGAAGAAAACACAAGGAGCAAGGCCCAGGCAGGGGTGTCCCCTGTCCACCTGTACTCAGCTCACCTTATCATCTGAAACTTGAATGACTAGGGACCTGGTGAAGATGACCCTGCTTCCTCTGAAATACTAGAGCAGGTCTCTGGGGAAGGCAAGAAGTGTCTCAGTGAGCAACACATCCTCCTCACAATGGACCTGCACGGGTGGAGGAGCCAGAAGCAGGGGGATGGTGAGCAGTGATGTGGGTCCTAAGGACTGGCTCGCCCAGCGACCTGGAGCAAGAATGTTCCTTCAAAGTAGCCCAAGACAGGAGGAAAGGGCCTGGGCTTTGTGCTCCCGCATGATGCAGGCAGTGGCTGGGGCTGCCCAGGAGGAGGTGTGAACTTGTTCTCTGAGGGGGCTCAGGGCTGAGGGCTGTCTGCTGACAACCCTCCCAGCTCACGGACAGCAAGCTCTTCACTAACAAGTCTGGGAAAGGACATCACCATTTCCGCCAAAGGGACATTACTGTCAAACTATAGTTAAAAAACAAAAACAAAAAACAAAAAAAAATCCCTCTCCTTCTCGGACTGGCCTGAGCTCGTTTATTAATGGGGCCCATTCCTTAGACACTAAGGGATAGGTCAAGCCTAGGTTTGTTAGTTCAGGGTTAGTTTTGGGTTCTGTTTTTATTGGACAGGTAGGGTCATATAGTTCAGTTTGAATTCAAACTCCCCCACTGACCTTGAACTGATCTTCCTGCATCTCCCTCCCAAATGACCTTGAACTGCTGCTCCCCTGCATCTCCCTGCCAAGCACTGGAATTGCAGTCCTACATCACCGCATCTAGTTTATATAGTGCTGGGGATCGAACCCAGGGCCTCATGCATTCGAGGCAAGCACTCTACCAACTAAGCTATACTCCAGACTTACCAGGCCTGTGTTTAAAGGTTCATTGACCCCAGATCTCTAGATCAAAGCTTGCACTGCTTCACAGACCTGCTTTCATCACCTCAGAACTGTTTGAAGATAGCACACAGACAGATCGTCAGTCTTTTAATTATTGGAAAGGGGTGAAATTACCCAAATGACTAACATTTGATCTCAGTATCTTCCTCCACCTCTTCTAGTCTATTTCTATCTCACATCAGTGTGCTTTTGATTGCTTAAAATATGTTCCAAGCCCTTGTGGTGAGTAAAACATTGTTCCTCAAAGATGGCCACACTCTGATCCTGAGACTTGTATGTATATTACTTCCAATGGCAAAAGAGACTCTACATGTGTGGCTCGGGTACTAAGCTTGAGTTAGGGATAATATCCTGGTCAGTCTGGGTAGACACACTGCAATTACAAGTACACAGAAGAAAACCAGTCCCAGGTGTGGCCAGAGAACCAAAGAGATGACATCAGCAGCAGAACTCCATCTGCTGCTCGGAGCTTTGGGCACAAAGGAAGAAGGTCATAGGCAGGAAAGGCCAGAGAAGGAAAACATGGCTTTCTCTCTCTCGAACTTCTAGAAAGAAAAGCAGCCTTTCTAATGCCCTGTTATGTTTAGATTATTGATAACTGGGCTGGACTTTTGACCTAAAGAATGTCGATTTCTTTTAAAGACAGTGTTTAAACCACTAAGACTGTGTCTTAGGATTTCTGTTGCTGTGAAGAGACACCATGACCAATACAACCCTTATAAAGGAAAACATTTAATGGTGGGGGGCGGGGAGTACAGTTTCAGAGGTTTAGTCCATTATCATCATGGTGACTTACAGTCAGACATGGCACAGGGGAAGTAGCTGGCTGTCCTACATCTTGGCTTGCAGGCAACAGGAAGTAGTCTGTGACACTAGGCGGTATCTTTGAGCATATATGAGACCTCAGGGCCCACCTCCACAGTGACACACTTCCTCCCACAAAGCCATACATACTCCAATAAAGCCACCCCTCCCAATAGTGCCTCTCCCTTTGGGGGCCCTTTTCTTACAAACCACCACAGACTATAGTACTTTGCTATACTAGCAATAGAAGATTGAAAGTTGAACATGGAGCTGCAGTCTGTAATCCCAGCACCAGCTGGAAGCAAGAACAAGTTCACATCTCCTCCTGGGCAGCCCACAGCCAGTGCCTGCATCATGCAGAGGCACAAAGTCCATGAGCTCAAAGTCTTCCTCAGGGAGTTCAAGGACAGCCTGGGCTATGAGAAATCCAGTCTCAAAACAAAGGAAAAGCAGAAAAGAAAAAGAAATGTGAAGTCTTGCAGTTAGAAGGTGGATTAGCACAATAAACAATTTTCAATCTCTCCAACCTATCTGACCTCTAGTTACCTTAGATGCCTTCCTTGACCAAACTCTTTCCAGCGTCACAGCCCCTAACAGCACCTGTTAGCTAGTCTACAAATGACAACTTTGTTCACAGCAATCTGCTGAGGCCCAAGGAGGACAGGAGACCTATACAGACCTCTTGGCTGCCTTCTCCTTCCCCTTCCCCTCCCCCTCCCCCTTCCCCTTCCCCTTCTTCTTCCTTCCTCCTCCTCCTCCTCTTCCTCCTTCCTCCTCCTCCTCCTCCTCTTCCTCCTCCTCCCCTTCTTCTTCTCCTTCATTACTTTACCAATTTACAAATCCAATTCACATGCTGGTCTAGGTCACCCATGTCTGCCAAAGCCTTTCCTACTTTAAAAATATCACATCCCAACTAAGATTCAATAAAGCCACTAAAGTCCTCCATACCTTTCCCAAGGTCCCTGCTGAATCAACTTTCTTTATAACTGTCCTGTGAACATCGATCTTTCTGGCCTTGTGAACTGGGGATCAAATACAGCTTCTCTCAGTCTCCTCAGTAATCCCCATTCTTCCTTTGTGGGCCTCTGGCCCCTGATATTTACAGGGACCTTGAGTGGAGCTACCCACGTGTTCCTAATGGCTCTACTTAGCCAGTCCATCAATGATTGATTCCCCTCATACTCGGGTTACACCTCCTTTATCTTAAGGAGGCCTGGGTCACTGCCTTGCTCAGTTTTTCTGCCCCCACCGCAGTCAGGCAGTGAGATGGATTCCATCTCTTGTCCTGTCCCACAGCCACAGGAACCAGGCTGAGACAAGCTTTTTTATTGCTTGTTTAGAAGTCTTCCCCAGTTGGAGCAGTTCAGGGGCTAAGTATTTCCTGATTGTCAGTTTCCTGTACCAGACCTTTGTTAAGGCCTCCAGACGCATGCCGGATCACAGACTTCCCCTTTTCTCCAGTAAAGGTCTTCTGGCAGACACAAGGGTTCTTTTCTTTTTTTTAATTTTTTTTGGGGTTTTTTTTTTTTTTTTGGTTTTTCGAGACAGGGTTTCTCTGTGTAGCTTTGCACCTTTCCTGGAACTCACTTGGTAGCCCAGGCTGGCCTCGAACTCACAGAGATCCGCCTGGCTCTGCCTCCCGAGTGCTGGGATTAAAGGCGTGCGCCACCACCGCCCGGCACAAGGGTTATTTTCTACACCTGTTGCCATGTTTTCTTCCCCACTCTCCGAGTCTTCTCATGAGTTCCAAGTTCTTGGCCCCAGGAAGTGCTTCTCAGCATGGATCTAACTTGTACTCTTCTCCTATTGGCCCCAGCTGTGGAAAGTGACAAACACTTCTGTGTTCTTCTTTCTTTTATCTAATTTACCTGAAATCAGAGGTGAACACAGAGGACACTAGCTGCATCTCCCTGTGTCGTGTACTTCCTCCTGCTAAGCTCCTGCTAAGCAGCTACCTAGGCTTCAGTTGTATAGAGTCCTACATATCACTGAGGTCAGGCAACCTCCACAGCCTCTTGCCAACACTCCCAGCCCATCCATGCTACTTCCAAATACCGTGAAATTTCTCTGCACAACTGTGGGAAATGTAAAAGAAATATACTGCCTTTTCTGTCAAAAGGTTACATAAGACATAGAAAGCTCTACTTATTTTTTTTTTTCAAATTGCCATTTGGCAAACATCCCTCCCGATTTAGCACTGTCCTGGAATTAAAGCAAGTGCTGGAGGCCGCTTTCTCTGCTCAAGGCTTCATTCTGTTTATCAACCACTCTGCTCTAAGCTAGTCAGTCTCATAAGACTGTGAGGGACCAGTGCACTTTAGGAAGAAAAATCCAGTGGGCCCCTTGCTGGGTGTGTTTGCTCACTTGACTTAGCTTGGCTATACACCCTTCTCAAGAAAGAAAACTTTTCCCTTCCATAATTGTGTGGTCACTTTCTTCAGGCCCCCAGACCCAATCCTTGTACTTTAACTGTTTTCAGGGCATCCCTGTACTCAAGTGGACTCCGCTCATTAAGCAAGCACGCCAGTCCGCATCATAGAGAGGAAGATCGCCACTCTAGGATTCCCACCTTAGACACTCCAACTCCTGACGGCTCAGCTTTAGTTACACATCTCACCGCCCATAGCAAGAACCCTGAAACCACTCCCATAGCAAGAAGGTACCTATCACACTTCACGGAGGAAAGACAGCTATGTGGGAAGTCCCTCCTAGAGTGCTCTACCCCAGGCTGTTTAGCCTCAGTTGTACATCTTGCTACCCATAGCCAGGACCGTCCAGTCACACATCTTCCGCTCTGTCGGTTCCCTGTTTGAGTATCTAGCATGTGTAAAAGACTTTCCTAGGGAGATAACCCTCTCTTTCTCTCTCTCTCTCTCTCTCTCTCTCTCTCTCTCTCTCTCTCTCTCACACACACACACACACACACACACACACACACACACACACACACACATACACACACACACATTCTCCCCCAGAAAGTCAATCAGGAAAGATGAAAGAAACAATTGACCAAAGTCCAACTTCCTAAACCAAAATCCAATGGTTTGTTGTTGAGGCCACTAACAGAAGTAAGGTGGAGTGCTCACTCACAGCAGCACTGAAAATCCCGCCCCCACACAAGCAACAACTCCTGGAAGCTGCAATCCTAGATCTCTCTGTACAACATGAAGGCAGCTCACCAGGCCGGGCAGTGGTGGTGCACGTCTTTAATCCCAGCACTCGGGAGGCAGAGGCAGGCGAATCTCTGTGAGTACAAGGCCAGCCTGGTCTACAGAGCGAGATCCAGGACAGGCTCCAAAAGCTACACAGAGAAACCCTGTCTC
>CABHPQ010139254.1:0-14834 GCA_902168405.1 Peromyscus aztecus
TTTTTTTTTTTTTTTGCACCAACAGTCAATATTGAACCACCTAGTGTTAAATATTTTCTAAAAGTTGTCTTGTGTATATGTTGTAACTTCCAGGAGCAGAATGTCAGGAGCAGTGTGCTTTGTAAGTTCCATGTCCCTTCTTCCAAAAGAAATTAACCCAGTGCCTAGAATGCTGTATACACTGCATCTGTGTACCCCCAAAATTCATACACTGAAATTTAATTCCCAAGTGGGGTCTAGCCTTTGGGAGGTAGTTAGATTTCTTAGTTTCTTTTCTATTGCCATGATAAGACACCAAGAACAAAGCAACTTATAAAAGAAAGCATTTAATTTGGAGCTCACAGTCCAAAAGAGTAGTAGATTCCGTAACTATCGTGGTAGGGAGCATGGCTACACACAGCCATGGCACTAGCATAGTAGCTAAGAGTTTACATCTGATCCTCAGGCAGGAGGCAGACAGCTGACTGGGAGTGGCATGACCTTTTGGAATCTTAAAGCCCACCCCCACTGACAAACTTCCTAATCCTTCCAAACAGTTCCACCAACTGGGGACCAAACATTATAAGAAGAGGCTAGACTGAATGACTTACCCCCTTCCTTCATCCCTTTCTCCATCTCTTCTTCCTTTTCTTTCTTCTTTCTTTGGAGGATATATCAAAAGTTTGCCACTTTGTACCTGGAGGAGAGTCTTTATCAGAACCTGATTATGCTGCCGCCCTGATCTAGGACTTCCAGCCTCCAGAACAGTTAGAAATGTCTGTTGTTGTTTTAACTGGCCCAGCCTTTGCTACTTAGCACATCCTGGACAGACACAGAATCATTGCACAAGCCCAGTTTGATGCAGACTGCTTCCTCCTGACTTCCAGTCCCATCACTGTTCACCTGAAATGGGATGAGAGGAAGCAAACAGTATAGAGATAGATACTTAGCACCTCCTACCACCACCCTTGCATCTGCCTTATGTTATCTTCATGATTGCTGCACAGTGAATAAAAGCATCTTAAGAGCATTTGTGTTGTTGACTGTTTGGTAAATGCTGTGTGTCTACTGTATGCAAAATACTAATGGTGGGGACCAAGAGTTGATGGAGCATGAAAATAAATGATGGCATGACCGCTTTCAGTGAGTTATGTTCAAGACTAGGAGAGAATGATTTATGTAGCTACTAGAAGAGAATACATAAGAAAAAAATATGGGGAATGCCCATGTATAGCCTCAGTATAGACCAATGATATTTTGGTATAGACCCATTTAAAGCTGGGCACCATGGAGAATGCCTGTAATCCCAGCACTCAGAAGTTGAAGCAGAATAATTGCAGATTTGAAGTCCTGGGCTACATTGTGGGCCCCTATCTCACAAGCACAAAAGTAAATAAAGGATGTATGGGTGGTGTAGGAGAAAATAGTCACTTTGGTAAAATATAGGCTAGGTAAGTAAGGTAGAGAATGAACAGAAATGATTTTTTAAAAAGTGATTGGGGCCGGGCGGTGGTGGTGCATGCCTTTAATCCCAGTACTAGGGAGGCAGAGGTAGGCAGATCTCTGTGAGTTCGACGCCAGCCTGGTCTCCAAAGTGAGTTCCAGGACAGGCGCAAAGCTACACAGAGAAACCCTGTCTCGAAAAACCAAAAAAAAAAAAAAAAAAATGTGATTGGGATGAAGTTTTGTTGTTTTGGTTTGTGTGTGCGTGTGTGTGTGTGTGTGTGTGTGTGTGTGTGTGTGTGTGTGTTGTTTAGTTTTTTGTTGGTGTTGGTATTGGTGTTGTTTTGTTTTTGTTTTGTTTTATTTTTTGTTTGGGGTTTTTTGTTTGTTTTTATTTGGTTTTTTGGTTTTTCGAGACAGGGTTTCTCTGTGAAACAGCCCTAGCTGTCCTAGAACTCACTTTGTAGACTAGCATGGCCTCTAAACTCACAAATGCTGGGATTGAAGGCGTGTGCCACCACACCCTGCTAAAAAGTAGTTGTTAAATGAGCCGGGGAAATTTAAATTCAGGAAATTGTATGGGTGCATATGTTCTTCTATGCTTTTTTTTATCTTTATGAGTCAGGGTCTCTCTGTGTAGCACTGGCCTGGAACTCTCTCTGTACACCAGGCTGACCTCAAACTCAGAGATCAGAGATCTGTGCTGGGATTAAAGGCGTGCACTACCACCGCCCAGCTCATCTACCCTTTAAAGGGATTTGCTGTTAAAGTCCTAAAGACTTGTGTCACTGGACTCCTAGAAGAGCTGGTTGATTTACTTGAGTAATTTTTTTTCTGCCAGTCAAATTCAAGAGGGATATAATGTGTAGGTGGACTAGCTTGATTTATGCTTCATGATTTATTTAAAACTGGTTTTGCCGTTGTCATACCACAATCTGCACAGTGGGTGGCGACATTATTTCACCCCAGAATCAGCTTCCCTAGAAAACAAGCAAACTTTGAAACAAATTTCAGGGTAGACCTAATTTGGCCAAAACTAAAAACATCACTTTCTCTATCTTCTTTAAGAAGCCACGTGAATAATACACTATTGCAATATGCCGACCTGTAACAAATTTCGATCATTTATAGTGAGCATCAAATATAGTTTCTGGTAAGTCACTTTGCGAATGAATGTCAGTGAACTGGGCTGAGCTATTAAAAGATATTCACCTAATCATCATCTTCACCCCAACTTTTTAGTTTTAATATAAAAAAGATATTTACTTAGACTTAACTTTGTTTGTGAAAGTTAGCAATTGTGGGATTAAAAACCTATTATGATAAGAACTGCATGAAAATGAGGCTGGAGAGAGACCTCATTGGTTAAGAGCGTGTGCTTCCACAGCACCTGAGTTTGGTCCCCAGTACCCATGTAATTCTAGTTTCAAGAGATCTGATACCCTCTTCTGGACTTCAAGCACCAAGCGCACACAGCATATTTGGTGCTTTGTCTAGGGAAATACTGTCTCCATTTTGGAATAAGTAGACTCACACAGATACATAAAGAAGGAAGGCTCAGAGAACAGTTACTTGGGTGGGACCCTAAAGATGGACAAGCACACATCCCACTGCATACATCTGAAGATTGAAAAAAGTCACTTTAAGGGAATGTTTAGCCTTACTTACACAAGCTAGAGAGTAATTTTCAATCATACAAGTTTCCCCCTTCTAGCTTTGAGGCATAATTTAAAATTCGTAGTTTAGTCAAAATCTGTGCTCATCTATGTCCTAAGAGCATATTCTTTCAGTCTTTACAAAGAAGGTACATGTGTTAAGAGTCATGTGGCTAACAGGGTAGTTCCGTAGGGCCCTAGGTTTAACCCCCAGCACCAAAACAAACAAAAAAAATTGCTATTTATCTTTCATCTAGTCTGGATTCCATTTTTAAAATTTTTATTGTTTTTTGAGCCTTTTGGGGAATGTTAATGTGTATTCTTGCTTGACATGAAACATTCCAGGAAGAGCTGTGATGTGGTTTTAGATCAGGTAGGATTATGTTTCTTATTTTCCCTTCTAGTAATTTCTTGAGGGTACCAAGGATAAACTGTTAACTTTTAGAAACTGACTTAAAAATCCCAAAATCCAGCTGGGCAATGGTGGCACGCACCTTTAATCTCAGCATTTGGGAGGAAGAGGCAGGTGGATCCCTGAGTTCTAGGACAACCTGGTCTACAGTGTGAGTTCCAGGACAGCCGAGGCTACACACAGAGAAACCCTATTTCAAAATAAAAACAAAACAAACAAACAAAAAACCCAAAACAACAACAACAACAACAGCAGAAAAAAACACCCAAGGTCTTTTTCTTGGCCATAAATTATCCTTTCTAAGCCAGCATGTTATTAATACATTCGTAACTTAGGGTTTTCCCCCCCAAGTAGATAATCTTATTCTTATTCCTGTTAAGCTGTTCTTTGTAATCAAGGGAAATTGACAATTCAATAATGTTTCAGACCAGGGATGTAGGGCTGTGTAGAAATCTAGCCTAGCCTGCACAAGGCACTGGGTTCCATATTCAGCCATATATAAAAGTAACCCAGAATCCACGTGTAGTGGGTGCATGCCTTCAATCCCAACATTTGGGAGACCGAGGAAGGATGTCTATGAGTTCAAGGCTTGCCAGGTCTACAAAGGGAGTTCAGGCCTGCCAGGGGTACATAGTGGGACCCTATGTATGTACAAGAGCTTAAAAAGAAAAAGAAAAAAACTTCAAAGTTTAGGAGCTGGGTCATGATGGTGCCATCCTGTAGTCCAGCTAGATGGGAGAATCTTGTGAGTTCCAGGAGTTAAATTCAGCTGATCAGGTATGGTGGCAAGTGTCTTTACTCTCTGGTCCATTTTGCCTGCCCTCAAAGATTTATATAAAGGATAATAGAGTTGATGAGATGGCTCTCCATTCACACATAGACAAAAATAAACAAAATGCAATAAAGAATAAGAAATCCACTTGTTGAAGAGTATATTTATTTTTTATTTGAGACAGGGTTCTCACTATGTACCCCTGACTGGCCTGGAACTTATCATGCAGACCAGACTGTCCTGGAACTCAAGAGATCTGCCTCCTCTGCCTCCTGAGTGCTGGGATTGAAGGCATTCACTATTATGCCCAGCCATATGCTCTTTTTTTTTCCCCTAAAAGGCACTTTTAAATCTCAGTTTTATCTTAGGGGTAAAATATCTTAAAAGAACTTAAATTTTGTTTACCTCTCAAAAATTAATACCAAACTATATCAGTGTACCAGATATAATGACTATTTTGTTTGTTACCTCCGCCTGGCTCAGTGGATGTGCAAATAGGTATTGGCTAGCAAATGCATTACGAACAGTCTTGGTTCCCTGAGCAGTTCAATTCCATCCATAGACAGGCCTCAGTCACCTTATTGGAAGTCTGGAACTTGCAGAGTCGGGAACATTATGAGGAATCTGTGTGGGCATTCTCTCCCTGCCTTCCCAGAAGCATCTGCTTGATCTACTTGGTAACACTAATTCCCAGTCTGCAGCTCGTTCCCAGCACCCTCCTCACTTTGGTATCTTTCTGAATGATACTTCTGCTGGCAACACATTAAACAATCGTTTGAATCCTACCAACCCTCCTGACTTTGCTATCAGGTCTGCCTTTCAGCTCTTCCTGAGCATCCACACCCAATCCATCCACACACCTCAGCAGCGGGCCGCTGAGGCCTCACTAAGTCCTGGGGGAATGTCAGTGAAAGATTCTGAATTACAGAATGAATAAATATAGTGATATTTTATTTGTACTGAAATGTGATTTGTATGTTAATAAATAAAGTTGCTCAGGGGTCAGAGCTATTAGCAAGCCATAGTGAAAGCTGGGCGGTGGTGGTGCACGCCCTTAATCCCAACACTTGGTAGGCAGAGCTAGGTAGATCTAGGTAGGTGTGTTCAAGGATACAGCCAGCATTGGAGAAACACACCTTTAATCTCAATACCAATAGAAGACCTGGAGGTCTATACAGACAGGCAGTGACTAGGAGGTCATGTGGTTGGGTTTACAACCAATGAGAAGGCAGAACAGAAACTCTATAAAAAAAGACAGACACAGGAAGTAGGTCTCTTTCGGAGAGGTACAGAAACAGCGACAGGAAGGGTAAGGTTTTTAGCTCTTAGCTATTGCTCTGACCTCTTGGCTTTCATCTCTGTATTGGTTCTGTGTTTCCTATTTAATAAGACAGTTGGTTACATCTACAAATAAACACTTTTTTTAAGATTTAGTTTTTATCTTATGTGTATAGTGTTGCCTGCACATATATCTGTGTACTATATGAATACCTGGTACCCAGGGAGGCCAGAAGAGAGTACCAGGTCCTCTGGAACTGGAATTACAGACATTTGTGAGCTGCTATGTGGGTGATGGGAACTGAACCCAGGTCCTCTGCAAGAGCAGAAAGTACTCTTAACCTCCAAGCCATCTCCCCAGGCCCTAGAGTCAATGTTTAAAATTTAGGCTGGTTAGAGTTCTCCATTTCAGAGAATATTAAGATAAGTATTCAGTTTATATATGTGTAATGAATTTTTAGTAGAAAATAGAGGATGGCATCCAACATCTCATTCCCCCACTGTCAATGTTAGAGCAGATCCTTCAACACTGGAATGTCATGAAGAGTTATCTGAATTGGTGTGATTCTCAGTCTTAATCTACTTCTTAATTAATATTTGGGAACTAACCTTTAATCACAAGATTACATCTTCTAGTTAATCAAAATGAAAACAACCTTTGCCTTTCACACAGATTAGAACACTAACAGAACCCAGCCATCCCTTATTAGAAAAATGAATAAATAAAACCATACATCCAAGTCAGCAGGATGGCTCAGAGGATAAAAGTACAAGCCTGACAACCTGAATTACATCATCAGATCCTGGGATGCAAGAAATGAACCGAATCTCAAAATTTTTCTTCTGACCTCTGCACATGCAGTGTGACTCATGCATAGTCCCCCACATCTCTCTCTCTCTCTCTCTCTCTCTCTCTCTCTCTCTCTCTCTCTCTCTCTCTCTCTCTCTCACACACACACACACACACACACACACACACACACACACACACACTGATAATAATAATAAACTGTAAATGTCAGATAAATGATTAAGTACATAAACACTGAACACCTGTTTTAGGTTTTACCTCCTGTTAAAAAAGAAGTGTTTATATTTTTGCATTCATAAATGGATATGGGATTTGAACAAATGAAAAAAAAACCTCCTTTTCTTTAGATAGTCCTCACATACCCTTTTTTTTAAAAGACCTATAAACTATCTCTAGCTATAGTACAAATCAAGTTGTAATACTGAGCCAGCTAAAGAAAGGATAATTTCTAAAACTTCCACAATAGTTTTTTTGGGTTGGTATATTTTTCAGTTATGACATTTGTGAGATTTCAACATTTGGTTCATGTTACTCTTTCAACTAGGACTCATTGAACCAAATTAAACAAAGCTGGGACGACTTTCAAGCCTTCTTTTTTTGGGGGGTGTTGTGGGATAGAATATTTGTTTAATATGTAAAGATGTGTTATATTTGTTTGTGTTGCATTTGTTTAACTATGTAAAGATGTGTTGCGTTTGTTTTACCTTGCCTGCCTAAGGAACCTGATCAGTCTAATAAAAAGTTGAACAGTCATTAGCTAGGCAGGAGAGAGATAGGTGGGGCTGGTGGGCAGAGAGAATAAGTAGGAGGAATCTAGGCTCAAGAGAGAGAACAAAGAAGAAAGAGAGCTGTGGTGTGGGGGGGGGGGGGTGGTAGTGGTGGGGGCAGCCAGCTAGGCAGCTGCCAGTCATCCAGACCCAGAGGAAGCAGGAAAATAGGACATACAGAATGAAAGAAAGGTAAAAATCCCTAAAGCAAAATGTAGATGAAGAGAAACAGGTTAAATTAAGTTAATAAGAGCTAGTGGGAAAAGCATAAGATAAGGCCAAGGATTCATAATGAATATTAAGTCTGATTTGGGGGTGTCGTGATTCGGGGGCTGGCAGTCCAAGAAAACCTGCTACAGGGGTGGGAAATGGGACTTGGGAATAAATTCAGGGGCTCACAGGAGCTTATGAATGCTAGGTGAATACTGTAAAACTAAGCTATAACCTTAGTCCTCAAGTTTCTTTTAGGCAAAGATTTATATGACTTGACAGACAATGAAAGCAAAGTGTTTAGATATTTAATGAATTATCTGAAAGTTACTACAACAGAAGGAGAGGTTAAAACTCTGAAAAAGCTCTTTCAAGTATTAATTATTGGGCTATATAGAGATGGCTCAAGGGTTAAGAGTATGAACTGCTCTTGCATTGTATCCAAGTTTGATTCCCAGTACCCACAGTCAGGCAGCTCACAATTGCCCATAACTCCAGCTCTAGAGGATCTAGCTCCCTCTTTTGGCCTCTTCAGTCATTACACTCACATGTACATACCCAGACACAGACACACTTACTTATACACATAATTTAAAAATGATAAAGAAAAATCTTTAAAGTGTTGATTATTTCAATGACACTACCATATATGAAAATTTTTTAAATCACAAAAAAATGGGATTAAAAAGACTCTGAAGTCATAATTTCACACAAATTTGTATGAGGTCCACAATAAACAGACTCTGTGTCTTTTTAACTCTTCCTACAACTCAAAGGAAAACTGAGGAACAAGTTCAGAATATGTGTAGAGCCAGTGTGATCAGAAGCTAATACAAGTGTAGACTCTAGCTAAGAAGTAGAGAGAAGGGTATCCCAAAGGAGCAATGATAAACACCCATCTAATCCAAAGGGAAAGACCACAGAGACAACCAAGTAAGTAAAGAGCCAGAGAGATGGGAGCAGGCTAGCAAGACAGAGCAAGAAATCTAGAGGTGTATTCGTATATGATGGCTACAGGTTTTTACCCAATAAAGACAGATACTCTGGAGGATTTGAACAGTACACCACGAAGTTGCTAATGTCCAGAAAATGTCTAGTTGGAGAGACATAGCTTATACATGAAAAAGTAAATAAATAACCCTATGAGGCAAATAATGTAAGCAGTGTTGCAAAGCAATGCATGATTAGCAACTCATAAGGAAAGTCTTCAAAGTAGAGAGGAACTTGGAGCTCAGTTTTTGATGGACAATAAGAGTTCAAAGGGATAAAACAAATATAATGCTCGACAATGAATGAAAACAGAAATAAGACTATATCTGGTATATTATAAGAAAGCAATGAAACCAATCTGAGGGGTCTATTAATTATGGTTTTTATTTTCTGTATTATATGATGCTTTTATAATTTGCAGCCTTGCAAGACCAAGTCAGGCCTGCCCTTTGTAGAACTGTCCAGTGTAGGTGGAAGTTTCTGTCCACCAGCAGCTTCCAAATAAACACACAGAGGCTTAATATTAATTATAAATGCTCAGCCAATAGCTCAGGCTTGTTACTAGCTAACTCTTACATTTTAAATTAACCCACATTTCTTATCTACACTTTGCCATGTGGCTTGGTACCTTTTTTCAGTACAGCATGCCCATCTTGCTTCTCTCTGCAGCTGCTGGCAACTCCAGACTCTGCCCTTCTTTCTCACAGCATCCTTCTAGTCTGGCTCTCCTGCCCAATCTCTTCCTGCCTAGCTATTGGCCAGTCAGCTTCTTTATTAAACCAATCACAGTCACATATATTCTTCACACGCTGTAAAGGAATATTCCACAGTCTGGTTCCTACAGATAGCAAACAACGTGCCTATGGGCAGGCCTTTGATGCAACACAACCAGTTAGGTCCCGTCAAGCCCATCTGCCTCCTTCCCTTGACCTAAATTGCCCTCGTGCTCCCCATCCAGCCTTATATTGAACTAAGTTGCCTCTTTTCTTTCAAGCTGTAAAAACAAAGTTTCCCTTCCCCTCTTCATCTTCCCTTCCAACCCTAACCCCTACTTTTTAAAAACCAAGTTGGCTTCAGTTTCTGGGCTGCAGCAATTCTGCCTCAACTTCCAGAGTAGCTGGAATTTACAGGCACATACCTACTTTTCAGGGTTGATTATTTCATGATCAGTTGCACTCAAAACAATATAAACAATAAAATGCCACATGCATTTCAAAACAGGAAATATAGACGTTTTGCATAGAACAATGCTCCTTTGTGGTGATATATTGTGGACCCTAATAAAATTTGCCTGAAGATCAGAGAACAGAACAAGCCACTAGATTAAACATAGAGGCCAGGCAGTGGTGACACACACCTTTAATCCTAGCACTTGGGAGGCAGAGATCCATCTGGATCTCTGTGAGTTCAAAACCACCCTGGACTACATGAGATTGACTCAAGTCTACGAGAGAAACAGAGTCAGGCAGTGGTGGCACACACCTTTAATCCCAATACTTGGGAGTCACCTGCCTTTAATCCCAGCACTTGAGATTTCATATCTTTGCTTGGGAAGCACACATGCCTTTAATCCCAGGAAGTGATGACTGGGCAGAGAAAGGTATATAAGGCATGAGGAGACAGGAACTAAAGCTTGTTTAGGCTGAGGAATCCTAGAGGTAAGACATGACTTGTTTCTTTGTCTCTCTGATCTTTCTGATATTTACCCCAATATCTAGGTCTGGGTTTTTAAAATTATAATACCATTTAACATTCACGGTACACTTCTTAGAGCACAGTCTTGGGAACCCTGAAATCAAAATCAGATCCTCACAGATAGCAAGAAAGCCAAATGAGTTTTCATGACACAGTATGAAAAGACTATTGATCAGGGTCTGAAACACATTTTTATTTCTATTTTTAATTATTTTTAATTGTCTGTGCATGAGGAGGTGTGATCTGTACACATGAGTACAGTGCCCATGGAGGCCAGAAGAGGGCATCTGATCCCCTGGAACTCGAGTTCAGCCACGTGGGTGCTGGAACTAAACTCACATCCTCTGCTCTTTTCATTGTTGTTCTGTCTTTTAAGATAGGGTCTTACTATGTATCCTTGGCTGTGGAGCTCTGTATGAAGACTAGGCCAGCCTCAAATTTACAGAGATCTGTAGCACGAATCTTTTTTTTTTTTTTTTTCTCGAGACAGGGTTTCTCTGTGTAGCTTTGCGCCTCTCCTGGAGCTCACTTGGTAGCCCAGGCTGGCCTCGAACTCACAGAGATCCGCCTGACTCTGCCTCCCGAGTGCTGGGATTAAAGGCGTGCGCCACCAACGCCTTCTGTAGCACGAATCTTAACAGGTCTTATTAATAAAGAAAAACCTGAAGCATGAGGTGCTCTGAATGGCTCAACCATCTCTCCGGTCCGTGATAAGGTTGCAGATTCCACATTGCTGTTCACCATTGAAAACTGCCAGTCACATCCCCAGTTTTCTACAAAGGTTTCCAAACATTTCTTTATTTCCAACTATATATTTGTGAAAGGCCAGATTTTCCTCATTTGCTTGAACCAAAATAACACATTTATCACATATTGCATGCCAAGGAAGATATGAGAATGCAGCTGTCTTCTATTAAGCCAGATGTGAAATTTCTCCCAAAAAAAATGTTAAAGATGACTTTTTTCCGCTAAATTTGTTTAATTTTATAATTTTTTCATAAAAACATTGTGGTTACATACAATGTGCTAATTGCTTTTTAATGAATTAGTACATAAATACTTATAACATTTCTCCATTTTAGTTTCAAATATAAAACCTCAGCAATTCTTGGGAACAAAAAGAGTTATTGAGATCTTTTTTTTTTTAAGTTCAATGGAAATTCATTAAAAGCATTTTTTTCCTGAAATTTTAAGAGCAGTGTACTGGAACCCATTATTGCTGTTTTGCCAAATGGTCATGCTGTTAAACTGCCTTCTACATATGTTTATGTCCACAGATTCACGTTGCCTTCAGCCTTGGTCAGAGAAGCTTCTTATTGCAGTGGGCTGCAGTTAATGCAGAGACTCATAACTGGTAAAAAGTAATGAGAATAAATTCTTGTTGAGTGCTCAGCCCTAAATGAGACATCTATGTTAAGTCCCCACCTAGCTAAGACTCAGGGCATGTCACAGGAAAAGAGAAAGAACCTAAGAGCCAGAGAATGGGAAGGAGTGCTGTGAAATGCAGCCTTCTGGACATGACCATTATACTCACAAACTCCTCACAGCTGTGCTTGGTTACCTGCACAAAATCAAGCCAATCAGCATTCCAGCATGGATAAGAGAAACCCAGGAGACTACACTCCCGCTGAGTAGTTGTTGGCAGGTGATGGCTAGGGAGAAACGGGGAGTCCTTCTTCTTTTGGGGTACTGCCACTGATAGATTACCCATGCTCCAGTAGGTGGATCATGCCCATATGCATATGGATAGAACTAATTGGATTCAGTGAGGTATTTTATTTAGGAAAGAAAGGAAGGAAGAAAGGAAAGAGAGAGAAAGAGAGAGAGAGAGAGAGAGAGAGAGAGAGAGAGAGAGAGGAAGCAAGGAAGAAAGGAAGAAAGGAAGAGAAAGAATGTGAAGTTGGAAAAGGTTTGTGTTGGGGGATCAGGAGACTTGGAGTGGGGATGTGGGGGTAGATATGATCAAAATACATTGTATATATGTATGACTTTCTCATATAATATCACACACATTTATTTTTAAAAAAAGTTTTCTGGTGGAGTCTTTAAGGATTCTTGTGTATCAGGTCTCGTACAAATGATATCATATGCAAATAGAGATGCTTGGACTTCTTCCTTCCCTTCTTGTAGCCCTTTTACTTGCTTCTTCTGCATGATTGCTCTGGCTAAAACTTCCAGTACTATACTGGATAAGAGTTCAGAAGATGAACATTCTTATCTTGATCCTGGTTAGTGGAAATGCTTTGAGTGTTCCTCATGTCATGTAATGTTGGCTATAGGTTTGCTATATATAACTTTTATTATATTGAGATGTGTTCCTTCTATTCTGACTTTCTTAAGGATTTTTTTTTTTGGGACAGGGTCTCACACTCTGGCTGTCCTGAATCTGTAGATCAGACTGGCCTCCACCTCACGGAAATATACCAGCCTCTGCTTCTCGAATGCTGGGATTAAAGGCGTGCTTCACCACACTCCGAGCTTCAGGACTTTTAACGTGAAGCAACACCTTACCCCCCCCCCCAGGCCTGCTCTTTTCTGAAGGAAAACAGAGAAGGGGTGGGTCTGGGGGAGAGGGGAGGTGGGGAGAGGATTGAGAAGGGTGGAGGGAGGGGAAATTGTGGTCCAGATGTAATGTATGAGAGAAGAATAAAACAAACAAATAAAGTTAAAATAGCGATGAGCCATGTTCAAAGGCTAAGCATGTGTGACCTCTGGGAGTCTCAGATAAGACTATAAGGCTATAAACTTGTATTTACTGTAACATCTTTACTCCCCTTGCAGCCCTGTGACCCAAGGCTTCACATTATGTTCGAGTTTGATTTCTGTTGCTGTAGAAGAACACTCTGACCAAAAGCAACTTGAGGAGGAAAGATTTTATACAGGTGATAGCCTATCACTGAGTGATCTTGGGGCAGGAACCATGGAGGAACACTGGCATCACACACACTTCCCGGTCCTTCCACGTTCGCCCCTCCTTGTGACCTGTCCCCGAAACAACATCCAAGTCCAGGTTGGGTTATATATAATCCCTGGGGCGTGGTCAAACACTCAGTGGCCTGCCCCCCCCACCAATAGAACTGAGTCCTTCCAACCCCACACCCCACCGGAAGCCATCTCTTGTGGAGAGCTACACTTCAGCATCCTTATCACCATTTTGTTGTTGTTGTTTTGTTTTTGTTTTTTGAGACAGAGTTCTCTGTGTAACAGTCCTGATGCCCCAGGTGGCAGCGCAGGCTGCTCAGATCATCACCACCACCACCACCACCCACCCACCTACCCACCCACCGCTTGGCCCTCAGCCACAGCACGGACCCAGACATCGCCATGACCTCAGGTGGCAGTGTGGGCCACTCACATCTATATGGCCCTGAGGGCTTCAGGCTGCAGCACAGACCACAGACATCCGAATGGCCTTTGGTGGTAACACGGGCCATGGACATCAACCCGGCCCCTGGCCGCATCACTACCACTGACCCACACATGGCCCTCAGCGGCGTCACAGACCACAGTGGTCCTTCGAGGAGGTCCAGTCCATAGAGTGAACCGTTCCTCATCTCAGGCTTCTGTCACTGCCCAGAGCCAGGGCGATCCAGCGGCGAGGCAGCGTGTTTAGGGACTGAGTCTGCATCTGTATGCCCCAGGCTGCGGCGCACTATGTTGCAGACCCTATCTATGGGCAGTGACGTGTTCCACTGTGGACCTCAGCCCTCTCTCGCTCCTGTCACCACAGTCACGTCTCCAGTTCCATCTCTTTCCACAGTGTGCACGCACTGCTCTACTCTTCGATATTTCCCGCCTCTCCTTCACCCATCGGTTCCATCGGTTCCCCAGCTGGCTTTGGCCAGCCCCGCCCCCACTCCCGTTCCCCACCCTTCGTGTCCATAAGCCAGTCTTATCAAGCAATTCTTCAATTAAGGCTTGCCTCTCAATGTCTCTCGGCCCTTCGAGTTGACAATAAAAGCTAACCAGGACCCCAGCTCAACTCTTCAGTTCCATTCAATGTACGTCTATGAGACCCTCTATAATCTCATGTAAGCTCTTCAGGGCCGCTGAAATTTCTTTCCTGGGAGAAACGTAAGCAACATCTACCCCTTCTCCGAAGGTCCCAATGATACACTGGTAGACAATTCCACCAAAGCTCACTCTGGGGAACCAATGACTTTATTGGACTTCCTTACAGAGCACAGATGAGGGGTTACTACAGGGCTGTGGATAATGTTCCTCCAACAGGCCACACTCAGAAAGCCTTTACTCAGCATGGACAAGGGCTTCCCCATAGCTGTGGAAATGGAGCCCCTACCCTTTGTCTCCTTCCCTCTATACACTCGAGCCCCTCCCCAAGGCCACCGGCAATTAAGGCAGAGCGGCATTCAACATTCGGTAGGGATCAGATGGACACACAGATGACGTTCTTATGACCCTCCTGGCCCCTCTAGGAACTGACTTGGTTGTCTTCCAAAGGCTCTGATCAGTTTTCATTTATATTTGATTTGAGAATGTTTCTAATGTCCTCTCCCCTTACTTCATTTAAAAGTATATTGTTCAGCTGGGCATGGTGGTGTGTGCCTTTAATACCAGCAGTTGTGAGAAAGAGGCAGGCAGGTTTCTGTGAGTTTTAGGCCAGCCTGGTCTACATAGTGAGTTCCAGGCTAGACAAAAATATGTAGCGAGAAAAAACAAAGTGCATTGTTCAATCTCCTTATATTTGCATGTTCTATGTTTTATCTTGCTGTTGAGCTCTAGTTTTATTTCATTTTGATCTGATAAGAGTCTAAAAATTATTTCAACCTTTTTGTATTTGCTAAGACTTGTTTTTTTTTTT
>CABHPQ010139255.1:0-45881 GCA_902168405.1 Peromyscus aztecus
AGTCCTAAGATCCCTGTTACTCTGGTATGTATTTGTCCTGGGATAGAGTCATTTCTATTAGCATCACAATCTACCACACTGCACCAAACCCCAGCAAAACACACAAAACAGCTTAGTGTGTCTTCTTTTACCAAACTCATCTTTTGCTAGATTGTGATTATATTAACATATTTTAGCCTCTTGATGTTTTATCCTTGCTAAGTTCTAATGCCTTTCAGGGTCTTTAGAAACAGGCTTACATTATTCCATTGAAAATGTTAATGGTACTTATAGCATCTGCACACAAATCACATTTAGCTCAGTAGTGTCCCATCATTGCTTTCAATTCTAAGACAGGATGGATGACTTCCATTTTCCTAAGATTTCAAATTTTTCTAGAACAATTTTTAAGTCCATAGTGCAAGTAGCTCTAGCGATTTCCTCTACCTTGTGGAGGTAAAATTGTTAGAAAAGTAATTTAAAAATGTAAAATTTTAAAATTTGTCTGTGTTATGGTTAATATAGTGCCATGCTTGTATTACAAGATTTATGAAATGTTTCAATGATGTGATAAAAATCTAATGAATGAGGACTATATAAAATACTGTAGGTGAAAGAGGAGAAACCTACTATGTGTATAAGGAGCATTTATATCTGGATCACTCATGACTGATATAAGCTAGTGCTATGTGATGATTTTTATCATTACAGAGATAATGAAACAAATACATTTTCATTGAAATGATGGAATTAAATCAGACATATTAAAGCATGAAGCTTTCTTTATTACAATTGTCCTCTTTCCCCAGACTGATTAATGACAGCATAGGTAATACTGATGAATGTTTCCCAAAAAGAAAATCTTAAGTGAAACTTTCACTTTTGACAATCCTTGTTTTATTCATACTTCCTACCATCTCTTTTGTCAAAAATGATCACGTGTTTCCTGAACCCATTGCCGTTGGTGGTATTTTTTTGTACCAAGGTATTTCCTCTTCAGTTTATCTCTTCTCTATCTCATTCTCTCTCTCTCTCTTACCTATCTCTTTCTCTCTCTCCCCTACCCCTCTCATCCATGTGTGTTTCTGTCTCTTGGAGATCTGCAGACAGAAACATTATGCTTATTCTATGAGGCAGTTATTCTTTTTACAAAGCGAAATTCCGAAAGCATAGAATAATTTTTATCCCCCAAGCCACTCAACACACACTTAGGAAATGTGCATGGGATGCTGCTGCAAGCTTGTTAAATTCCCTGAGGGTATTGTCAGGATGAGAATCTGTGCGTTACCTCTCACCTTGGTTACTATGGGGATCTTTCCACCTGTCCACGTCTCTCTGACCTCCTTTCTTTCGTTACCTCTTTCTCCTCCTTATCCTGGCTCACATTTTCAATTACGCATGCTATCCTGGCTTATAATTCAGTTTAAGTAGATTCATTCTTCCTGATTCTCAATGCAAATGTGGTCAGGCTGGCCAGACCCCTCTGAGACACACTTTATGTCACAGAAGATGCATTTTGTTTAACAGGAAATTATTCTGCCATTAAGTGAGTGATTTAAAAAAAAAACTATCCTCATACTAACTGACTGCCTTGTATACAAATTTACTTGTTTTCAAAAAAATGATAATTAGGTACAGTCCAGAACAACTGGCCATTCACTGTGGGACCTAGGAATCTGCATTTTAACAAATTTTCCGTGTGATTTCTATCCAGACACCCTCCCTAAAATTCGGTGCAGAAAACAACACACTTCTCCAGCCCACTTCCTTTCCCCTCCTGTCTGTGACCCTCGGACTTTTTGCCTTATTAACTTCCTAGAACATGATGTCCTATATTCACAACTTCCTATGGATTTATTTTTTTTGGAAATTGTGAGAACCAAAAAAAATTCATGCCATCTAATCCACAAAGATAAACACTGACATATATTTTCAAGATTGTTTTTAATGCATAAATTCTCTATATTTGAGTTAATATATTGTCTAAAAAAATTAACATTGCAGACAGCATCTCTTCGTATTATCATAAACTTTTTATAAAATATTTTACATAGCCAGGCATTGGTGGCGCACACTTTTTTAAAGTTTTCTTTTTTTTAATAGTATTTTTATTTTATAATTAACTTAATTTCACATATCAGCCACAGATTCCCCCCGTCCTCCCACCCCCCAACCCTCCCCCCAATCCACCCCCCAACTCCCACCTCCTCCAAGGCAAGGTCTCCCCTGGGGAGTTTTAACCCCAACAATTGGGAGGCAGAGGCAGGTGGATCTCTGGCAGTCTGAGGATACTACAGGACAGCTGAGGCTACACAGAGAAAGCATGTCTCAAAAAAACAAAAACACAAAAAGGTTTTGACTGTCTGCCCAATGAGTCTTTTGAGTGCCTCTGCTGTAGATTACAGAGTGATGGACAGCCTGTTACTGTTTAGGTTTTTTTTTAATTTTTAATATTTCTACAACCCTCAACAAAACAAACAAAAGCAGGCAAACTCAAAATCCTCTTGTGTATAAAACTGATTTTCTTTGCTCTCTCTTTCTCACATTCCCTCTCCTTCTTTCTTTCCTTCTTCCTTCTGTTTCCCTCCTTGAAGATTATTTTCCCAGGTTGTTTTTTGAGAAATGAGTGTCATTACTGGTTGAAATAGAAGTAACACCTTTTAAAGGCTCTAACACATAGTGTCAAATGATTTTTCAAAGGAAATTTGAAGTATTGCGATCTTAATAGCAGCATGTCTGAACGGTCTGGAAAAGTGAAGCTGGGATATAGGATTTTCTTTCTCTCCTTTTTCTGTCATATTCTTTTTGAGCATATAACTACATTACCTGTGATCTTGTCATAGATGAGCCAAAGTAGGCATTTTTATTTCTATACAATTTAAATAGTTGGTCTCTGGGGGTCATTTACTGGTAGCTGGCTTAACCTGACAGTTCTGAGAAAAATTGGCAGTCTTTCCCTTTAGAGGCATTTTTTTTTATGATAAATTCAGCCAGTTAGCTTGTGGGTTTTCATTTATAGCAGATGAAAGTGTGAAGTGTGTGAAGTGTGCGTGTGCGTGTGTGTGTGTGTGCGCGCGCGCACGAGCATACACACACTACATATCTGAAGGCATGCTTTATGGTCAGAGTGGTGTCTGTGTTAAATTTTGTATGACTGTGTAATCATCATATGGTAGTTTCAAAATAGACACAAAGTTCCTCAGTTACCTGATACCAACAGGAAAAAAAAAACCTGATGGAGGAAACAGGACAAAACAGCCCGAGATTTTCCAAACAGAAAATGTTTTGACTTCCCCAGAGAAATGAAAGACGTATTAATTTTTAAAATTTGCATTTTAAGGCTAACTTATTTCTAAATTTTCTGGTGTCTTGGAAATGTTTGGCTCATTTCTTTTCAGCGTGAACATTTCTCTCATCTCCATCAGACATCACTTTAGACCCACCCATCAGTGTTCGTTCTGGGGTCTCTCACTGGCCTTTTCCTATAAGGCATGCAGTCAGCTGCATGCTTGCTCTTCTGTATGCTGTATGGAGGACAGCAGTGCTGCTTAGGACAATTTAGCTCTACTCTTGGTGCCTTCGGCTACGTATGCCTCTGGATGGACAGTTAGGGGAACCTTCCCAGTGACAGCACAGAGTAGGTAGGTGGGGTCAGATAGCATCATCCTTGCCCATCTTTATCATCCCATAAACGTCAGCCAAGACAGGGAGACCTCTAGAGACTTTCAGGTCATGAAGGAGACCAGCAGTGTCCAGGCAAGGTTGGCCCAGCTGACTGTAGGTGAAAGCAAATTCATCTCCCTGCTTGTCAATCCTTGGGAAGAACTGGGAAGCCAGCAGTGCAGGCAGAGAAGCATTTGATGTTAAAGAAAACAGGAGTTCATGCAAAGCTTAAGATGATAAACTTGGTTGTGAGATAGATATAAATCTGAATTTTGCTACCAAGTATGATAACCTTGGACAAATTACTTAACCTCTTTAATCAAGCAAACCATCTATAAAATAAGAATAAAATGAGTTTATATATATATGCTATAAACCCTCAGTACATAGCATATACACAATAAATGTCACATTTTCATATTACATTATTTCAATCTATTATTTATTAAAAGGATAATCTGAGATTTATTTACAACTAACTAGATACTAACATGTATTTTATATAATATCTATGTATAATCACCTTAGTAATTCCGACTTCATACTTAGTCTCAGATTTTATTTTCCACTAAAATTTCAGGGTCTTAAGATTTCTTTTATAAACATAATTCTTTCTCCCTAAAATTATCTTTCGGTCTCTACATCTATGTCGTGTCAGATGTAGCAAATAAAGTTTTATGAGGCTAATAACCTGGAGGACCTTGTCAATCTCTGTTGTCCCGGGGGACCACAGGAAGACAAAGACAAGACTTTATATTTTATTGAGGAGAGTCATGCTAGTACTCTATAGGATAAAAAACACAACTCAGGACAAGAGGATCAACATATTTAAGAATTCAACACTTCACTTACTTCCTGGGACTTAGAACTAGTACACAATCGAGTGGCAAAAGACATTTCATCTCTACATGATTGTGACGTTTATAGGGTAAAACCTAGGCTGGAGGTCATGTACATTTAAAATCCAGGGGATTATAAACTTGAGATGTGAAAATCTGTCTCCTGTCTTTTAGTACATTAATTATAGGTGATGAATAACGAACAGAATCAAGTCAATTAGGTTCCATGGTGACGCTCTAAGGGCTTTAGAGAGTAGCTGTTTGCTCTTGAAGAATTTAGGGAACAGTTTAATTAATACTTAGAGTAGCTAAAATTATATATATGTATATATATTATAAATAAATACTATACATTTATTTTCTTACATGGCATGAGATGCTACATGAGAAGCACCTTTTATTTCTCAGGCCCTTCATCTTTTATGGCAACATATTATATGACTAAAGGAAAATTTTTTTATAGAGAGCATTCAACTGGTTTCTGTGGCAAAGGTCATACAGTAATGAACTGAGAATTTGACTTCCCTTGGACTAAGAGCTAAGGAAATGAATGGCTATCTTCATCCCCGTAAATCTACAGAGGTACGAGCCACAGAATGTAAAACAAATGACCACTTTCCATGTCCTGTGTCAAGCATGGATTGTTCACAGGTGGCTGCAGCGGACATTTGGTTCTCAGTTCTATTAATACACAAAAAAGAGGCCCAGTTTTGTCTTCGTCTACTTGTCCCCATGGGTTTACTGTTTGACTCTTTTATAGATTTCTTGAATGTGATCAAATGACAGTTTGATGAATAACTTAAACAAACCTCTCAGTGTAAGTCTTGTACGTCGATTGCATGGCTCCCACAGCATGAGATTTCTCTTTTGTTAATATATCACTCAAAATGGAAAAATAAAATGACACATGATTTATATTTTATGGCTGCTCCCTGATTGCAGCCATTCTTAAGAATGCCTGGATTTGGAATCACCCAAGTCCTGTGCTGGGAAGTCAAATTCTCCTTTACTCTAGACTGAGAGCAATTTATTCTTGAATGGGTCCAAGAATTTGGACTTTAACAAATAGCTAAGAAAATCTTTTGCTTGACCTGAGCTGTGTCTTCCACTAGTGACACTCATGTCGGACAGTTGATGGAAGTCGGTCACATTTCTAGGTCACAGTGCAAATACTTGGTTCCTGACCACCAAATTTCTTGTGTTAGTTTTAATGAAGGCATCCTGCAGATACACAGTGACACCAGGTGCTTAGGAACGTATGCTGTCATCCCCTCCACACTTGAGTAAGAAGATCAGCAACCTCAGAGCAAATGCCTGTCAGAAGGATAAGTCGGGAATTCAAGGCATTGAATGACTTTTCTTTTCAAGTATACCTAAGCATAAAATAACTTGAGTGTCCAGATTGTTTCCTTTTAAGAAACAAAAGCAAGATCAATAAAATTTTTGAAATTTTCTAACCAGAACTATGGGAGAGGCACATACAGATATCCCCTTTTCCTTCAATTCTAGAGAATAAATTACATGACATTTAAAACCAAGACAAGATTATATTTTCTCTTTACATGACTTAAATTAAGGAAGTTAAAAGAATTCTCTGTCTCTGCAAGTTATTCGTTTTCATGTGGACTGCGTCACAAGCCACCTTCCATCCTGTTTCTCCCCTGTTCCTTACATCCTCCTCCTTTCTTCTTCCCCTTCTGCCATCAACGCTCAGGTTTTCTTTGTATCTTCCCCCTCATCTTCTCTCGCCTCTCCCTCCAGTTTATACACACACGCGTATGGTGTCAACCAGCTAACCAGCCAGAGACCAGCATTCAGTCTGAAGATAATTCTGTGTTCCCAGGGACACTGCTGTAAAATCCACAGGACGTCTGGCCTGGGTGATGCTTCCAGTTAACTAATGGAGCATACGAACGCAGCTCTCTCCACTTCTCCTTTTATCCCCTCGAAGGTCAAGTCTGGGTCATGCCCACTGACTTCTCTTCTGAGCGGCCGGCCGGCCGTCCCCAGCGCTGTGCCCTCCTCAGAGCTGGTCGCTTCTGTCTGGTGGCCTGGGTGACACGTGGTCCTGTGGTATTCTGGGTGCTGGGTAGTCCTGTGGTTTTCTGATACTGAAATCCATGTCCCCGTTCTCTCCAGTGAATTAACAGCACCCCGTCATCACTCACTTCACTTTTCTCTCCAGCATCTTTTCAGGTACACATTTAAAAAAATCTCTTCATGGCAGAAGCAGCTAATCCTTGTAACCAGATGCTGTGTGCCATCGTATGTCATGTTATGCTGACCTTGGATGGTAGGGAATTTTTATTCCAACTGATAGTATTTCTTTCTTTCTTTCTTTCTTTCTTTCTTTCTTTCTTTCTTTCTTTCTTTCTTTCTTTCTTTCTTTCTTTTTTTTTTTTTGTCCATACTGTTAAGTGTTGAAATTCTTTAAAGATGTAAATAAATACTGGATTGACAGCTGAACTGATTTAATTTCCTTATCTTGGGCTACAAAATGCTTCTTCATTATACAGAGTCTGTGCCAAATAGTCTATCTTAGAGAAGAAAAAAAATGTTCGTGAGGAAAGCAGATGATTGTAAAATCAGGCAGTGATCAACACACAGCCCTGTTAGAAGTCATCTGTCAGGAAGCATAGCATAAGCCTGAGTCAGCATTACTTACATGGGCGAACAGAAATGACCATCACTCATCTGGCTTACTTCATTGGTAAAAAGACAGCCAGCAGATGAAGAATTCCACGGGATTCGACTACACTTAGATGATAAAGTAAAAACATAGTAAATAATTTAATTTGGAAGTTAACTATATACTTAAAAAACTTTTCTAATTTTTTTTGAGTTATAAACAGAAGTACACTATGTAAGTCAATGAAATCGTTATTTATTTTTATTATCAAATATTATCCAAATACTGCTCTTTAACATATGCCACCTTTAAAGTTTCAAAGCCAGCCACTGGAGAATCTTACAGATTGCCTTTCGGTACTTTAACTAAGTAGCATGTAAGCAGCTAAATGTGCCTGAGCTGTTTCCATGGATCATAAAGTGCTTTATGGATGGGTGGGCTGATGTGCTACAAAGGAGGCCATATTTGCTGTTGAATATTTTGCCTATTCATCGTCTTTTATAAGTCTTTAGACACTAACCCTTCGAGTTAAAAGACATGAGTTACAGAGGGCCATAAAGTTACCCAGCTGTTCTTAGCAGTTTTATGCGTGCTGAGTGTTTATTTCTTTAATCGTGTAGGAAGAGTTGTCATTGGAAGAGGTCAGCCAGCTTTTCTTCGTCTCTCCTGTGACAGGTATTGAACTGATGAAGACTTTAGGATGCTTGCATGTTCATTTTTATTGTTTGGTGAGAAATACTAGGGTTTAGCTCCTGAAAAACATCCTTCTATACTCTCAACATGCTCTGCTGTAACAGTTTTATCACCAGCTTCTCATGGGGTGAACCACATCACAATTTTCTTCTCAATTCCAGGCTACAAAATTTAGCTCAATCCCTTTTCAGTCTCTGTCATGCATGCATAGAAGAATGAGGCAGCATTTGTTGTCATACTTTGTACCACAAGATCCCATTTTCCCCACTTAAAATCAATGACTTACCTTCTGTTTTGTCTTTGTGGGTATTTTCAGTTTCTCAGATCTTTCTGATGTCTTTTTTAAAAGATGTTCTGATGTTTAAAAGCCCACATGGAACCTGTCTTTTGGTTTCCTGAAAATGTCTTAAATCTGACATTCAGCAGATGCTGTATGTGTAAACTATTAGTAAATGCATGTCTTCCAAATCTAAATTACAGTGAATTAATTCAAACATAGAATAACCAGTATCTGTAGCTAGCATTTATATTTTATATTTTTAAATCAAAGGTTATGTAGAAAGTCACATAAGTAAATCAAAATTCTTTAGGACAAGGAAAAATAAATAAATCCTGGCATTAATGATGCCATAAAACTGCACAGAACAAAGACAGTGTAAAGGTCAAGGGCAATGGGACATAGGTCATGGGGAAAAAGAACCCCTAGGGGAACATACTTTACTGTTTGAAGAAAACCACTTGCAGACATGCTTAAAGTTAACTCTTGGTTCATGATTCACACATGACCAGGACTGAGGAAAACTGTATGTTGATGCTCCTGCCTCCGTTCGGTTCCAGAACTTTCTCTACTCATCAGTCTTGTGATATCAAACGTTCCTAAGAGCAGTCAGAGGACTTCACTGCTGATCCTCCTAAATCATTCTGAAGGGGTTGCTAACCTTTATTTTCTCATTTTGTGAATAAGAAAGCTGGATGGGAAGGGGATAAAAGGAGACGCTACTGAAATGACTTCATATCCCGGAATGGGTAAGTGTGTCCGTTCTTTCTACTCTGAGAATATTTCACTCCTGTCTCCTTCCTGGTACTCTTTGAGCTCACACAGGTCTCAAGTCCTGGTGGTCCCTTGAAACACGCTTTTTTCAGGATCCATTTGTTCTAATGAAAATGATTTTGCTAGGTATCCTGTCTGTTGGAAAAATTGTCCTGAAATTCTGTAATAATACAGTTACCTACATGGTTGTTACTGCATTGTTCATCTGACCTCAGAAGGGTGTTATTCACAGGAGCATCTTTCCAGAAATACTACACAAGGGGGCACACATTTGAGAGGCATGCGGTGTTGAAATCAAAGAACTTTCAGTGCATCTTGCTGTTTTCTGACTTAAAATGGACTTTTAGTGGCTCCTTGACAGCCGCAAGGGTCCCCAGTAGCATTACTGTGTGTTTGTAATGTATGTGAATAGGTTCCATGCCATTCCATCATAAAATGTGTGCTTAACCTGTACTCGGCTCAAGGGTACAATTCTATCTCATGATATCAATACTTTTGCAAGCTTGTCTTTCCTTTTTTAGAAGTTTTGAAAGGCTTGAGAAAGCTTACGTTTTTTATTCTCCCCCTTCTCTCTGTACCACAAAAATTAAATAGTGAATGTTGTTTATGTGAATAACTGACATTATTAACTGGCGTGAACATTTGCAGCCAAAATATCTTATGTCACGGCAACAATTGAAAGTCACATTGTATGTTAAGAGATGGGAGGAAAATTATAAACTCTTTAAAAATTAAGAATCAATTAGATAATCTCTTAACCTTCCTTTTTCTGAATTAGTTACTGGTTTCATTTTTTAAAACTTCCCCTACTTTAATCACTTCAAAATGAGCTAGATAAATACAGCAGTATCCTTCTTACGCAATGTGCACAAAGATATATGTTGAAAGAGGAAGAACAGTTTCCCAGACTTATGGCTTTAGTTTTACTTTGTTTGGCTTGGTTTTTGGTTTAGGCTTTTGATGATTCAGGGTCTCATATACCCCAGGCTGGCCTCAAGTTCACTGTGTAGCTGAGGCTGGGAGTCCATTACTCATTCTCCTGCTTCTACAACTGAAAACTGAGATTAGAGGTGTGCTCTGTTAGGTCCAGCTGTGAAAATAGCTTTTAAAAATAATTATTAAGGTATTCAAGATCACTTGAGGAAGCTTATTGAAAATATACTATAAGGAAGAAGAAAAGAGTAACCCATTCCTTTTATCTCCTGTCCTACTGGTCACTGTCAAACATTGTTATGTACGGCATTGTTACTTCATTTCTTAGTGTATGTGGTGTTAAGGTTGATATAATGGTGTTTGTATATGTTTATAGAGAGAGACAGTATATATATGTATTAGTTAGGTTTTTATTGATGGGAAGATTGTAGCAACTCTTATAAAGAAAACATTTAATTGGGCTCTTAATAGCTTCAGGGGTTCAGTCCATTATCATCATGAATGGGAGCATGGCGGCTTGCAGGCAGATGTGGTGGTGCTGGAGCTGAGAGTGCTACAACTTGACCCAGAGGCAACAGGAAGTCGACTGACACACTGGGCGATATCATGAGCATAGGAAAACTCAAAGCCCACCCCACAGTGACATACTTCCTCCAACAAGGTCATACCCACTCCAACAAAGCCACACCTCCCAATAGTGCCACTCCCTATGAGGTTATGGGGACCAATTCCGTTAAAACTATCACAATATACATACATACTTTAGAATAAAAATAATAGTTCTGTGTAAATTCCTTCTGTCTTAGGGTTTCTATTGCTGTGACAAAATACCATGATCAAAAGGCAAGTTGGGGAAGAGAAGGTTTGTTTGGCTTACACTTCAGCTTTGCTATTTATCAGTGAAGGAAGTTGGGACAGGAACTCAAACAGGTCAGAGTCCTGGAGGCAGGAGCTGATGCAGAGGGGTGTTACTAGCTTGCTTCACCTGGTTTGTTCTGCCCACCTTCTTATAGAACCCAGGACCAACAGCCCAAGGATGGCACCACCCAGCAGGGGCTGGGCCCTCTCCCATTGATCACTAAATAAGAAAATGATTTACAGCTGGATCTCAAGGAGGCATTTCCTGTCTGATGACTCTAGTTTGTGTCAAGTTGACACACAAAACCAGCCAGCGTACCTTGTCTCGTGTTTTCAAAATAATGCATACTTTAAATTACTCTAGACCTAGTTAAAATGCAAGTCTGAAGTGGGTCATTAACCTACAATAAAGCAATGTATCTTAATTGTTTGCAGTGCTTCCATAGCTTATTAGTTTTAAATCCAAATCTGATTCTGTCACTTGCTATTGTTTCGGTGAATCTGTTCATATTTGGGGGTGACAATTACCTAACCTGAGATGAACCATTTATCCAGTTTACTTGCTTGTCCTGAGGACTCAAGTAACAGCAGAGAAGCAGAAGTTTCATGTGGATGGAAGGGTGATTTTTCTCCTTCCCCTCTTCCCGGTTGTGACAGTCTGATTCTTTTCACTGCAGCATTTGGAGCCATCTTCCAGCCTCCATGATTGTTTGTGGTGTACCCACTCAGTTTAAAACGTCAGCCTTAACTTCTTCACCTCCTAGCAAACCGAGGCTGTGGGGCAACGAGGACTGGACTCCATTTCTCCCCCTCCAGCTTTGGATCCAGGAAAAGGGATTAGAGCAGTGAGGGAGAGTGGTGAGAGCATTCGAGGAGAGTCTTTTTCCTCTCTTCGAATGCTCTCACCATGCTCCCTCTCTGATGACGGCAGTGGGCACCACTGATGTCCCTGCTGTGGTGGGACAAGGAACAGTTGCATTTCCTGCACAGTGCTCATAGTGTCTGCAGGACTTCCCACTACCCTGAGTATTCCTGCCCCCATCCTCCCAGTCCCCACCATGGGCCAGTTTCTGATAGTTTCTTACTTTAAGGAGTCCCTGGCCTGATGGACAAAGATTCTCAGAATTGAAAGGAGAATTGAGTTAATCAGGACAATTTCTGTGACATTCTGTAATGTGTTTACCCCAAATAACATTACTGCCTGCCCCACAGTAGATGATAGTGTTACCCAGATTGGTCTGGTATGGCCTCTGTTGTGGGGTAAGTGAGAATTCTCCAGCGCTCCACTTGCAAATAGAAAGAGCTCAGAGAAACAGAATAAGAGGCTTGGAGCTTGGAATGTATCAGATCTGGCATTTAGGCCAAGTTCTTCTACTTCCTAATTTGTGGGGCCTTTAATTTATGTCATAAAACCTCATGGACTGCCCAAATATCTGTGTGCATCTATTAAGATTAAATGGTATTTGATATTCCAACAAAGGCCTCTTCATCCTCAATAATACTACCACTAGTAATAGTAATAATTACTACTACTACTAACATAGGAATGACAATAACAATAGGACCCTCCTCTCCTCTCTCCCCCTAGCACCTATGAAACAGAAAGATCCTTGATACAGTGGTAAATGATCCAAGTGGGGACCCCAGGACGCAGAATGGGAACATCACTGTGTGGTTCTCACAAGCGGTCATCTCACTGGGCTCTGGCCATAGATCTTCCTGTGGCGGTAGCACATTCCAGAACTGCATGGGCTTCTCATTTTCAAGATGACCGGTGGTTAGACAGGTGTACAGAGAGAAGAGGCTTTTTCATTTAATCTGTAAAGATGTCATTTGCAGATCAAAGGACGGGATGACACACATGAAAGAATTATTTAAGATGAGAGAAGAGTTAAAAAAAAATCCATGTGAATAAATTCACAGGTTTTCAACTGCTTCCTAAAACCCTTGCTGCTCCCCTACTTAACCCACAATGGTGCAGAATTCACAATCCTACGTTCAGCAATACTGTACTCATGAGATATGTTTGCGGAATGAATGTGAAAATAGAGAACATTAAGGACAGAATCCTTAATATTCCCAGAAACCCTTTTTAAGATTTGAGTTAACTGGTGCAAAGAATCCTTTCTTGATAGAAAAAAAAAAAAAAAAAAAAAAAAAAACTAAGCCAAAAGATCATTTGAAGCTGTTAAAAAAATAACTTCAGAGATAGTAAACATTAGCATTGTTTCCCCATAATGGAAACATATACCGAGCAGGCTTGGTGAACTTTTGTATGGGTGAGTAGGGGGCATTCAGCAGAGACAGTGGCAAAGAGAAAGGGCCATGGGAGCTTCAGCATCAATTCCAAGGCTGTTGAGGCTATCCTCGGTGACGGAGGTGACAGTCCTAGCTGCCAGCTGTTACTGCAGGTGAGTGACTGCATAAAGGATGTTTTGACTTTCCTGTATTCTTAGGTCACCCTGGGGAGTGGGGTGTTCTGTATGAACAGAAGAGGAAAACTAATGGTTTCCAACAGATTCAGGGAAAGGAGAAGGAGGATTTAACCCTGTGTTGACAACAGTTTGTTGAAATGCTGATCCCAAGGAGAATTAATTATATCCATCATGTGAGTACCATCTAGAAGATTCTAGACTTGGTTTCTCTAATTGTATTAAGCCTTACAGACTTTGAAGAAAGTATTTAGTTGTGAGTTTTTTCCACCCCTGTAGTAACCTAATAAAACAACAAAGACATGGGAAGCTCTTTTTTTTTTTGGTAGGGCAATTAGTACTTTATTTCCTTAGGTCCATATGGTATTAAAAATTAAAGCATGAATAGAGACTTGCTATAATCTAAAAGGAATTAGGTGGAATTTACACAAACAAAATCCTTATCTATGAATTTAGAGCTCCATAGTAAATATTTATTATGTACTAAATGTTGTATGAAAGTGGCTAATTAACAGAGGACTTTGTGTTTTCCAAAGGTGGGAAGCCCTTGGATCCATGCAGCTATACTCTGGTGTGTCTTTTCTTTTAACTGTTTTGGGGTCTACTGCTTTAGGACTTTATATAATTCCTGACTACTAATTTGGTAACAGTTTAGAATTATTTCTGTTATTTCTTTCTTTTCCTCATTTTGCATATAGTTTTGTTTCTTCTTCTTTTACAAAGCAATTTTTATTGCTTTAAATGACGTGGGTCGTTCCCACATTTCTTTTTCTGTTGAAACTGTGGATGTGTTTATCATAAAACTCAGTTGTTGAGCGTTTCCCGTGTGCTATATGAGAGACAGTTCTTCACCCTCGCTTACCTGACCTCCATTTGTCTTCCCAATGACCTTGGCAATGCTATTGTCATTGTCCTCATTTTATAGGCAGAGGAAGGGATCATGCTAACTTGCAGGACCAGGATTTGTTCCTTTCTTGTTTCCCCCTGGCTAATCTCTAATCTCTAATGTCTAATTTCTAATCTCTGTGACTAGGTTCTCTGTGCTTCCTGGGTAATCACGATCTTTTGTGGAAGCGCTAAGCTAAGGACTGAACCCAGGGTCTTGCGCGTGCTAATCAAGCACCTCAGGACTGAGCCTGTGTTCTGGGTTTTTGCTTTGAATATTAACTACGTAATTTCAAGCTGTGTTTTGTTGAACCTGGAGTTCTGAAACTCCAGCTGCATTATTTGTGTCGATACCTGTGTGGAAATGGAGGAGGCCTCTCAGACATACCTGGTCCAGATTGAACTGTTGTCTCCTAACGCTCCACAGTGAGTTTCTGTCCGTCTTTCCCCTCTGGGCCGATAGCTCAGTATTCCTCCTCGTTCCTCAAAGCAAACTCATTGGTCTTTTAAAATGCCGCTTTCTCTCTCAGATCCATGGCTAATCAATCAGCAAACACGGCCAGCTTTCCTCCTACAATACAGTTCAAACACCTCCTCTTTTATTCAGATCCATATTAACCATTTAATAGAGGGTTTCTTTGCGATTACCCAATTTAAGATCGGAGGCTTCAAATACATCTCAGTTCTACTGCCGTCCCCCAAATATGACCTCAGCACAACAGTAACAGTAATGGTTCTAAAATGGCGATTGCATTGTAAATGCACCTCCACAATGGATTCCTGTGACATTCATGATAGGTCAGAATCCCTTGTTCATCATGTTCCTTTCTGTGTTACTTTTATCACCCAGATCTTAGGTCAAGCCACTTTCCTTAGTGACACCACTACTCACAGTTCATTGCAAAGCAAACTGCCGCATTACGTATAGAGCACTGTGCTTCCTGGAAATTTCTTATACATTTATTTATTTTCACAAAACAGATTCCATGGAACAAACACATAGACAATTGGAAAGGTGGGAAGCTTGTTTGCTTTTCTCACTCAGCACAAGGGGCACAGCTGATGCTCCTGTAACAACAGCCAGGAAAGCAACAGAAAAACACGAATTTATTTTTAAAATTTATGCCACACGTGGTGATGCAAGCTTGTAATTCCAGCACTGGAAAGCTGAAGGTAGATAATTGTGAGTCCCAGGTCAGCCTGCATTATGGCAAAACCCTGTCTCATAAAACAAGGAACAACAGACCAAAACAGAAGTTTTATGTAGCACAAGACGTCAGAAATTAAGAACTAAAGGGCTAGATGACGCTGTCTCCTTTTGTGCTCAGATGTGCTGAAGAATGGACAAGTGTGGCTGGACAGTGTGTCACATGATGAGACGAGGCTCAGAAGGCTGCCCAGCAAGGTCTTTTGTTTAGATTCTCTTCAGTCTTTGTGCCTCTCCCTTCCTGTTCCATCCTCTGAGCTGTGGGGCCAGTCCTTTCTGGAATGAGCATCTTCAGGACAGGGAGGAGAGAGCTGGCCTTTATGGCTGCTGTGGCTTGCTGTGAGGGGAGTGATTCTAGGTTTTATGACCTGCCTTATGGAAAATGATTACTTATTGTGGCTCTAGGTGCCAGAGAGGTCAGAAAACCAGGCAGAAGAAGACCCAAGAGACCTTGCTTCAGGAGTGTTTCCAATGTTTTCCAGCTCAGCATCCTCTGGATACCAATTTATCATGCTTTGGGGAATAATGACCTGATTTCCACAACCAGCTTGCTTGTTTCTCTACCCCAATAAATACACATGTTAACAGAATAAATAAAACAAAAACCTATACTTCAAATTCTAATCTCCTAACCAATATTGCCAATCATAAGCATATTTGTATCTATTCTTCCATTGGCAATAAGTTTCTGGGGGCTGGGGACATGGCTCAGTGGAGAGAGTGCTTGCTAGGATCCATGAAGCCTGTGTTAATTCCAGCATGACATTATTTAGACCTGACGGTTCAACATTCAGGGTCTAAAGAGATAAATTTCTAGAAGAGAAATTGCTGGGACAAATGGAAGTCATATTTTTAGATGTTTATAGATATTGTGGAATCAACATGTAAAAATTGTAAGATTTGCCAACAGTGAATGAGACTTTCTGTCCTTCTGTGTCCTTACCCAGAGTGAATGTTTTTAAGTTTTTCCTGCTCTTGCTAATCCTCAAAGTGAAGCATGGTATTTCGGTACTGTCTAAATCTGCATTCATTCATTACTGTGAGCTAGAGCATAATTTCAGAATTTAATGCCATCAACTGTTTTTCTTCTATGAATTGCCCTTTCATCTCTGCTGCCTGTGCTCTTGTAGATCATATAGACATTTACATTTTTATCCAGTGATTTTTTTAAAGTTTTCTACAGTTACTTTCTTCAATCTTAGGCCCACAAAGAGTTTTCCTCTCCAATATTTTAAACAGATTAACTGATACTTTGTCTTTTGTCTTTTACATGTTTAGTTTTTAGTATTTTAAATCATTCTTTTCTGGGGTTTGTTATGTTACTGTAATGAATGAGATGGGGAATGGACCACTTCATATTATTTTTTTTTTTTTAGAATAGTTTTTTTCTGCTGTTATATTTTGTCTTTACCTTCCTTATTAACCAATTATTTTTTCTCAACTTCTTTCTCCATGTTCAATATTGCTACATATTTAGGTCTATTAAAAGATTACCCATCCCAACGTATTCCAAACAGTGTTATTTGGGATAAAATGCTGCATCCAATCTTAAGAAGGATTTCACAGTCATGTAAGTTGGGGAAGTCTGAGTTTCTATATGTTTCAATAGGTTTCCACAGAGTAACATTCCTTTAGTTGTTTAATGGCCTCCAAGAGATAGATAAAGTATGTTTTGTTTGTTGTCTATGTGTCCTTCAAAAACACTTGTGGACATATTTCCGTTGCTCATGACTATTGAAACATGGTTTCTTTTCTTCTGCTGTGTCTGTATACTGGACAGTGCTGTCTTTTTATAAGGCAGATACCATTAAAATACATATTGTGATTGCCTGTACAAGAATGGCCCTCATAGGCCCATGTGTTTGAATGCTTGCTTCCTAGTTGGACCTGTTTGGGAAGTATTGGGAGGTGTGGTCTTATTGGAGGAATGTGTCATGGGGGTAGGCTCTGAGCTTTCAAAAGACTTCCACCATCCCCTGTGCACCCTCTGCCTCCTGCTTGAGGCTGGAGATGTGAGTCTCATCTGTTCCTTGGGCCATGCCTTCCCTCCACCACTATGGACTTTAACCCTCTAGAGCTGTAAGTCCAATTAAACATGTTAGTTTATGAATTTCCCTCCTCATGGTGTTTTATCACAGCAATAGAAAAGTAATTAATATACATGTCATCAGAGAATAAGGCATTTTTTTCATGTTTTTATCTTCTTCAGAATATGGGAATCTAAATGGTTCTGTTCCCACAGCATAGAAAATTCCATTTTGTTAAATTAACAGGGAAAATAATGTAAACATTTTCTCTGCTTCTGTAAGAGGGGCCTAATCTTATGTTTCTATTTTTGTTTTGTTCTTTCTATTTTATTTCTTTTGTTTAAGTTTTAAAGTAGTAAGATCTTGGGGTAGAGGTAAGGTTGGGTAGTGCTTGTTTAGTATGCATGAAGGTCTGGGTCTAACCCCCAGTACTACATAAACTGGATATGGTAGTGTAAGACGAATCTTAAAAGGTCTTATTAATAAAAAACCCAGAGCCAGATATTGGGGTGAAAACTGAGAGATCAGAGAAGCAGAAAGAAGCCAGCCATGTTCTTACTGGTACGAAATCCTTAGCCAAAGAGAGAGCTTCTTCCTGTATACCCATGCCTATAAACCTTTCTCTGCCCTGCCATCTTACTTCCTCTCTCTCCCCAGCTACATCACTTCCTTTTTCCACACAGCTCTATTACTTCCTGTCTGTCTGTACAGCCCTCCAGACCTCTATGGTTAACTAGCACTGGGATTAAAGGTGTGTGCTACGACACCTGTCACTGTTCCAAGTTTGGCCTTGAACTCATAGAAATCCTGATGAATCTCTACCTCCCGAATGCCAAGATTAAAGGCATGTGCTACCACTGCCTGGCCTCTGTGTTTAATATAGTGGCTGGCTTTTTCCTCTGATCTCCATGCAAACTTTATTTAGTAGCACAGAAATCATATATCACTACATGGTAGCCCACTTCTATAATCTTAAATGTTTGGAAGTAAACAAAGGCAGATTGGAAGTTCAAGACCATCTTAGCTACATAGTGATTTGAGGCCAACCTGAGACACATGAGGTCCTGGGTCAAGGGTCAATGAATACATACATTAATGAATTCATAAATAAATAAATAAACCAAGTATTTTGAACAATGACATTTTCCAAAAGCTAATTGAGGTTGATCTGAGATTAGTTCAGATAATATTTAAGAAACACATACAAAAACTACCTTGAGACTGAGCCTAGCTAAAATCAGACATGAGGATGCTAAGGTAATTTGACCATCAACATTCTAAACTAGTGAGAATAACACAGCAAGCTTCAGAGTTGGAGAATAAGGGTTAAAAGTGAGGAATACATCACCAAGTCTATTTATTCATTTATTTTCTTAAGTTCTAGTTATTTTCCAAGCTACACAAAACTTCAAGTATTTAAAGGTATAACCTCGACTTAAAAAATGCAAGAGGTTGATACTGAACCAGGGCAGATCTCTTGAGTTAGAGTGCCATGATCAGAGCGCACAGCTGCAAAATGCACCTCCAATATGAAGCAGATCTGTGTTCAATGCCACTGAAGATTCAGACATACGTGGGTACTTTTCTAGTGACTGACTGACTTGTGAACTTGAATCAGGAACAGTTGAGTTTTTGCTTGTCCCTAGCTGTGTGACTTTGTAAATTGCTTAACCTCTGACAGTGGAGTGTTAGAGGCAGATCTCAAGAGAGAGGTGATTGTAAGTATGTTGTTCCAACTCTGCGTTTAGTGATGTTTATACGAGAGCTTGAAATCTCCATAGCAGAAGTAAGTTACCTGATGGAAAATGCAGGTGTAACATATCAGACTGCTTCCATCATTGCTAGAATTATTTTCAGAGGATCTGCTAGAATACTATGTTTTTGGAATACATGCCAGTTTCAAAGAGTTATTATGAAAGTAAAATTAATTTAATAACTATTAAGTCACAGTGCAAATAACCTGATCCAAATGAAGGCATTGCCTTTCACCTGATGACCGTCTCTGAACATTCTTTTAAAGGTGGAAACTTAAATTCTCTTGAGTTCTAGAGAAGGCCGACATCAATGTATACAATTGTCAATCATTGCCCTTTGGATAATTTCAGAACTATTTTATTTACTTTCATAGAACAGGTATTTTATAGGTGTTATTTTAGGACTGAAATGAAAATAGTAAGTGCTTGTGTATAGCATGCTTAAAATATTGCTTAGTTTCTGTAATTTGGGCACACAAAAAAAACCCCTAACAGCTTAGGAAAGTGACATAGTATTTCCCCAAAGGTGATCTCAATTCAGTTTAGATTTTAACTGTAGCTGACTATGAACTAGAGGATGCTATCCACTCATGATGCAAAAATCTTTGAGTCCTGTTCCCAAGTGCTTTCTCACTTGATCGTAAGTACACCATCAACACTAAGCGCCATCTCCAGGCAGAGATGGAGAATCCTCTATGGTCTGGCAGAAAGACTGATGAATTCAGAGCCAGGAGCCCTGGGTTCTAGTCTCCCAGTGATGTCCATAAGAGGATAGAGGTGAAAAGTCACTCTAAGAGGGAGATTTGCCTCTTTCATTTCCATCTAATGGAGTTGAACAGGTTAAATGTGACTTTGATGAGTTTATAGTATTGTGGACTAAATAAGAAATGTTCCCCATACCAGACAGTTACATATTTGAGCTCTTGGTCCCCCATGGGTGGTGCTGGTTGGGAAGGTCTTTAGAAGGTAAAGCCCTGCTGGAGGAAGTGAGTCACTGGGAGGTGGGCTTTGAGGATTTAAAGCATTGCCCTGCTTCCTGCTGTCCCTCTCTGCTTTCTGTGTGTAAGAGAAACATGATTTCACTGCTTCCTGCTCTCGATGCCACACCTCCTCCATCATTATAGACCTCTTTTTCTCCCTGGACCTGTAAGCTAAAATAAACCTCTTTTATTTAAGTTACTTTTGATTATATGTTTTATCACAACAACAAAATGTACTGAAACAGATTTCCCTCCAAGAATTTATATGTGCTAACATGATCTCCACCAGATTTTGATCACCAGAGTAAAAAAAAAACCTTTAATACTTAATGAAAGTCACATTTCTTTTTCTCCTTTGATAAATCTTTGTCTGTGCTTGGTTTTCTTCAGCATCTTGAACTTTAGACAGACCCATACTTTGGTGTAGGCTGGGGACATTAGTCAAGGGGCCCTACCAGGCTGATGTAAGAGAAAGAGGACCAGGAAAGGCCAACCCAGAAGTGACTGTTCTCCCGGAGTCAGCAGGAATGCAGAGGTTAATGATATCGACAGATCTCTAATTAGTCAGGTGACAGAGTTGGCTGTATAATCTTCACCCACTTACTTTGATGAAATGCCACAGTGTTCTTATTAAACACAAGTAGCATTTGCTTTGATGTTGGCTGTGGAGGGAGTCAGATCTTGAATTAAAATGAGGACTTTATGAAGATCCCACTCACTTTAGGAAACTTGATGCTTAGAAATGAATTTGGATTTCTCTAAATTTGGCCCATTTAAAGTTAATTTGATTTAATCCTGAAATACATTATTAGATTTTATGCTGGTATTTACAATCAGTGATAAACAATTATGAAGGACAATGATCCATTTACTTGGTAGCATTGTTAAAGTATCCAGGCACATCCTACTGGGAGGCAGGAAGCACGGAAATCCAACAGAAAGGCTTGTTTCCCCTAGATTGAAGGTCACGGGGTTTTCAATGTTCTGCATGTATTCTGACATCGGAGAGAATATGAAAATTCGACCTTTCACCCAATTTGCTTGTCACAAAGAAACATATTAGGTATTACATTAAGGCCTTTCTTTTTTTTTTTTTTTTATAACTTACCAGAAAAGGGCGGTGAGTGAGTAAAATGTTATAACGACATTTTAATTTTCCCATACTTGCTGATCCTTCAGTTAAATTCTCCTTTAATTTCAACAAATTAAAAAAAAGAAATTTAACCTCCTAAATTATTATAGAACTGTAATCTAAAAGAGTGATGCCATTTTAACACATTTTTTTTATATTAGCAGTGTAAACCTATTTTGTATGTCATAAAGACATATATTCTGAGAGGAAAAATGCAGGACTCCAGAATATAGTAATACATTCTAAAATTGTGACATACATATTTGTAGCAAATTTATTAAGATGTCTTACAGGTTTTTGAGAAAGGATCTCACTAAGTAGCCTTTTGCTGATCTTTAATTCACTGTGTATACCAAACTGGCCTTGAACTCACAGAGATCTATTGCATACTGCATGTATGGACTAAAGGCAGAGTCCTGCATGCCAAGCCCAATCCTTTATTTTCATACCTCTTTCTACAAATATAATAATCCACACATTTCCATTTGACACACACTTATGAACTCTAGATTTTATATATCAGGTACTATAGAAGGTACTAGGAATATAATAAGTAGTTAGAATTATTCTACATTTTTATTTACATAAGGTGATAATAAATAAATTAATTAATTAATTAGCTAAGCAGCTGCAGCTTCTAATGGGCTGTGAGGGGAAGGAAATAAGCAAAGAAGTGGATTATTGGCAGGCAGAGGACTATTTTTCTACGTCTTCATTTTGTAGACAAAGGTATTGAAACAGAGAGTAGTTAACCACATGCCGATGGCCCTTGGCCAGCTGTGATTACCCAGGGCATCAGAACTAAAGCATGTGTGCATCACAGTACACACTGTCACCGAAGAATATTCACTGAGTACTTTTTTAGTGAATAGTAGAAAAAAATACTTCTTTTAGGGAATTAGGGTAAAATATTTTTTTTGTCAAGTTTCAAGTTATTATTTAAAAAAATCCATTATTCATATGAGCTCATAGATAATAAATAGCATATCAAGAAAACAGACAGCAGAGCTCAGAAACAAGCCTGTAGTGAGAGCTTGATGTATACCAGAGTATCCTTCACAAACAATGACAACAGTACTAAACATTCAGCAAACAGTGCTGGACAATTTATTATGCACATAGGGAAAAATAAAAACTGACCCAGAACTTGAGCCATCTGAAACAATAAGTCCCCAAAGCGTAAAGGATGTTGTCACTTTCCTGCAGTCGTGATCAAGTGTCTTGACATAAGCAACTTGGAGAAAGACAGATATGGTAGCTCATAATTCAAAATTACAGTCCATCATGGTGGGGAAGTCAAGACACCAGGGGCTTCCAGCAGCTCTGAAGTCAGGAAGAAGAGGGCAGTGAATGCTTATGCTCAGCCCACTTTTGCCTTCAAACAATAAAGTTTTTATTTTCTTGAGAATTTCATACATGAGTACAGTATTTCTATTACTTCTACTCTCTCTCTCTCCCTTTTCCAGCTTTCCTCATTACTTGCTCTCAAATTCCTGATCTCTTCAACTCTATATCCATATACATGTGTACATATGTAGATGCATGCATGTATCTATAATCTACTGAGTCCATTTAGAATTACTCATGTGTACATGTGTTTAGAACTTACCACTTGGGACTGGAGAACCGATCATAGAGCTCATCTGTAGAGAAGACTGATTTCCCTTTGCTCAGCAGTCATGCATTTCCTGTAGTTTTTCATCCACGGCTGGAACCTTGTAAGATTTCAATCCCTGTCTACCTTGGCATGTCAACTGGTGTGGTCATTACAGGAGTCTTGTTTAGGCAGCTATATTGCTGAGATTTCATGGGTTCAGCTTTTACCCACCAAGTCATCTCTTGGGCCCTGGCCTAAAGATTTTTTTTTTAAATCAAATTACAGACTGGTATTTAATATTTATAACACATACAAGTGAATTAAGGCAGAATCTAAAATTGATAAAGAATTTTCACAAATATAGAAAATGTGAAGAATCTGCTTTGAAGGAACGGGATGACAGATTAATGTGAGTAAACACACTTACCATCACTAGTGAGTGAAATGAAAGTTCCGGTCACAGAGAGAGAGAGAGAGATTCTGAACCATCATGTTGGAAAGAAACCTGGCAGCATTAAGATATTAAGATTGGAAAAGCCACAGAGAAACACACTTATTGAGATTCATTATTCTACCCATCAGAGTAAGTTCTGAAGTAATTTTAGAGAGCCATTTGGTAATATCTTGTAAGACTGACCAAGCATCGAAAACAACAGCAGTTAAACATGCAGTCTGATTCTGCAGGGACTCAGATGCAAAAATCAGACCTTAGGGGCTCACTTTACACCAAGGAAGTTTTTTTTTTTTTTTTTAAATCTTCTGCATCTATTGCTGATTGTCTCTGAGTGAGGCGTGGGCAGAAGGTAGTTCATCATAATTTCTTTGGCACATATGTATGTCTATGGATGTTTTATATAATACTGAATTTAATAATGGAAAATTAGAAACAAACGCCATCAATAAAATAGAAGGATTGGAGAGAGAGCTCAGTGGTTAAATACCTCCTGTAGAAGTGAGAGGACTTCAGATCAAATCCTCATAACAACATATGACTTCCCAGGGCCCCCACAGCCAGATGGGGGTGGAAATGGGAGGGTTCCTAGGTGCTTGCAGGCTGGGCCTGCTCCCCTGACATATGCAGTGGCAAACATTGAAAAGACCCCGGCTCAAACAAGGTAGAAGTTGGGAACTGATATCCTAAGTTGTCTTCTGACCACCTATGCTTGCACACATGAAAGCACACACACACACACACACACACACACACACACACACACATACACACACACACGGAGGATGGAAAGGAATGACTAGTTGAAGTTATTTATAGAATAGATAGCCAGTTACAGATACCAATATGATTCAATTTCAATCCATAATTTTTGAGAAAATGAATCTACCTTTATTCAAATCTGTATTCCTATTCAAGGATCTTCCTCTTTATAAAATTTAGTTATTCTTAGTCTATTTATGTACATCCATTTATGTATATGCCATAATAGGTGTGATCTGTTAAACAGAAGTGAACTAGTCACACTGTTTTCCTAGATAGACATGGTCTTACTTGGAACTCTCAGATGCTAATACGATCGAGAGACTTAGGGAAAATGTAAAACACTGAAATTGTGTCACTAAACACAGACACTGGCAACAGATGGAGAAAACACCTCTTTACTATACTACATCTATCTACTATGCCACATATATTACTCCATTGGGCAAAGTTCACTTCTTTCTAAATAACTAACAAGCATTTTGATACAAGGCAACGTGAATGAAAAAATCAGACCAGGAGGATACACTATTGAGTCATTCCAAGTTCAAAATGTTATGTGTTATCATGAAAGCCATACATAGCCACCAATTAAGTGTTCTCATTACTGAAAAGATATTTTTTAAAGTTTCTTGAGTTGTATTTACAGCAAAAGAGCTAGAGATATGGCTCTGTGACTCATGCCTATCAAGTAAGGTACAAGCTAAAGACAAGACATTTTTGGATAAAATTCTAAAGACCCTGACTCTACCCCAAAAGTAGTGGAATTATATGGGAATCTGACTGAACTGTGGTTGTGGAAATTTTTGATTTCACATAATATTGGGCTTTTAACTTTGAGTTTCAAATTTTTTCCATTTCTAGTGCTGAGGGGGCAGCAAAAGGTATGTTCAGAAATGACTCCAACAAGGCTGGAGGTCACAGAGCAGCCACTTCACCTGAAAAGAGAAGTCTGGCAAAACAATCATATTATGCAAGGGGTGACCTCCGAGTTCCAGGCCATACACTATTATTCAATTTCTGCATGGGAGAGGCGATACTTACTCCTAAGAGCAGAAAGAACCCATGATGCCCACAGGATGAGATGGTACAGAGATCTAAGTACCTGATCATTAACATAAACCAAAAGGAGATGTGGTAGTAGTTTCCAGTCACATGTGACACCACACTGAAAAGGAAGCCGGTAGAGGAGATGCTTAGCCAAGTCCTGTGATGAAGTAAATCAGAATAGTAGGATTCAGGGAAGGAAGAAGTCAAGTAAAGCTCCAAAACTCAAGGATAAGAGATGAAAAAAATACACAAGACTGAACTTCAAAGCCAGACCGAATCTGACAAGACTTTTCAAACTTTGCTTTGCACACAGACATTACTACAGATCCTTTAGTGGGATGCAGTGAACCTGAACCCTTGGGGTGGAATGGAGTCCCTGTACCTCTTGTTTTAAAAAAGTGACTGCAAGCAATTCTAATACAAAGAAAAGTTTGTCAGAATTAAGCTGGTCATGGATAGATGGAGAGATGGTTCAGCAGGTAAGGGAGTTTGCCACCAAGCCTAGGGCTCTGAGTTTCATCCCCACAACCCACATGCTGGAAGGACAGAACCCACTCCCACAAACTGTTCTTTGTGCCATGTACCATGGTACATATATGCCCCATTCCCACATACAAATAAACAAATTGACTAAGTTAGCTCATCAGAACTCTCAGCTGTTTTATATTAGTAAAGCATTTATCTACAAAGTAAGCAATACCTTCCCTAAACATATCATACCGTACAGATAATAAAGTCTTGCTCAGAGGATTCTGGGAGACATGTAAGTTTATACAGTGGCCTCTTCTACAAATAAAGGAGGTAGCATCAATTAATTGGCATGCTTGCTTTCACTGATTAAGTCTGGTATTGTTTCCAAGGTTTAGAATAATTTGAGTTAGACTTAATTTGATTAGAAGCTTAGTTTCGAATTTCTCTCTGTACTAACCAGTTTGTTTTTGACTTTGGGCAAGTCATTTAACCATTTAAGCCCTTGTTTTCCCCTGTTTTACTAATGGGATAAACCCATCTCCTTTTCTATTTCTTTTCAGTAAGAGAAATTCCTGTGAAAAACCCATGATTTATGAAAGTTTACACTTAAAAACTCACATCTTTGCAGAAGTAAAAAAAAATATGAAACTGAACTTGACATTACTTTAACCTAAGTTTCCTAGAAATAACTTCTTTTTGGCATCCCGATATTCAGTTGCCCCTGAATTTTTATACATTATGTTTTAACACATAGTCACTTTTGGGAATATTGTGTACTGTTCTCTCATCCCCTAGCCCTTGGATGTCTTAACAGGAGGTGGTTCAACGTAGTGTGGGAAGCTGCTCAGGGGAGTTCTTCTCCGAACTACATTAGATCAATGGGAGTCCACTACTCTTAGGAAGACTCCTGCCTCTCATGGTCAGAACTGACGGCTGCATTGGCTGAGATCTAGAGTGTCCCATACTGTCATGTTGTTGCGATGCACGCATGCGTTCCATAAGGGTAGCCTTAGCCCCATTTGACCTTCAATACTCCTGTGTTCATGCTCTGTTAGGGATAGCCACACTCAGCCTGGAGTATTTCAGATATGAGTTGTCCAGAAATGGCAATGATATAGGGATTTGAATGTACATTATTTTAGGAAAGCACTACCCAGAGAGATTGACAAGGAAATAGGATGTGGGTAAGCAGCAGGACTATCAAGGATCCAACATCAGGAAAGTCCACCTCAGTCCTGCTTCTGCAGGACTTCAGAAGGAAAATATACACCAATGAGCTTTTGGCTTGCGCCATGTAATTATTCTTCTTTCATTTGTCTGTCAGGTAGTCATTGGATGCAAAGCAGAGGTTGGGGGAGAATGGTTGGTCACACAGTCCTTTGCGTTTCCAGAATCCGCAGACCACTAGCAGCCTTCCGTAGGAGCCCAGAGACTCAGTCTTCAGTAGAATGTCAGAAGCTGGCATGTAGATACCAAGGCTAATGAGACATGGCAAGATTTAAGCTCTTGCCATCGGATTTCATAACACTTCACTTTGTGCTACAATTTTATGAACTTTGAGGTGTTTTCAAAACCCTAACTGTACATACTTTTTCCAGAAAAATTTCCAAGAGGCTCAGTATGACAAGTTTTAATCCCTATTGCAAAGTGTCCTGAGTCCTAAACTGATTCTTACAAGTTCCCTCCTCTAACCCCAATTTTAAAGACACCCTTACATGGTACTTCTGATATTCAGTTAATAGTCTGTTGGGGAGAAGCAGAAACGGTTTAAGGAGTGGCCACCATGTATCTACAATTGCTCTAAGAGTTCGTTGTCAGGAAAATTGTTAGAATTGCTGCTCCTCATTTAAGGCAAGCTTCTACTGACAATATTCTCACAGATATCCAGGGTGCACTGTTCTCAGGAAACACAATCATTTTGCTATTTTAATCCTGAGAAAGGAAATATTTCTTCTTCTTTAGGATGAAAGTATCCAGCATAATCAGCTACTCACAAACTAGCATGTTGCTTCCTGAAGACATGACAGAATCATTCTACATTTTCTTTAATGGTTAAACTTACCACTACAGTCATTCACCCCTAGTATGGTTACTAAGAAGCCTAGTACCACATACTTTGCTTTGTGTTACTGGGTCTAGGTTTTGGAACACAGCCCTTATAAGGATTTTCAAAGATATGGGAGCTTCCACTCACTCATACTATTTATTGACTTCAGGACTAGTGCCCTGTAGGCTTTCCCAAGCAGTCAGATAGTGTGGGAGCGGGGTGCAATGCTTAGTTTTAAGTGTCAACTTGCCATAATTTAAAAATCAACCAATGAGGAAGCATCTGAAATGCCTTAACTAATGGAGAAGGTCCATCCCAAGGGAGGGTAGCCTTCTGTGGCAGCTCAGACAAAAAGACACACAAAAAAGATTATTCTCGCCTTGAACTTGTGTCCTTCACAAGTTAATTTAGCCTGTTCTTCCTGCTGTAGTTGATTTCATCTGTGATTTTAAAGCCAGTATTTCCAGGCTTCCAATATGGACGAAGGACTAGTGGCATTCCAGCAATCCTCCATGTCTTCCACACCAGATTGGGAATGTTGAGGCATCCAGACTTTTGAACTGAGCAACTACTATGTTCTCAGCATCCCTAGTGTGAGACGGTCATTGTGGGGCTACTCCTGATTCAGAGGTACACAGCCTCAAGGACCCAGTGACTACTGGGTTCTTAGCCTCTGAGATAGGAGACAGCTTTAACCGTATTGTATAAGCTGACTTAATAAATCCATATATATGTACATAAATATATGTATATTCCTCTTACCAGTTGTTTTTCTCTAGCAAACCCTGAGAAATACAGAGAGATCTCACATTTCAGTTACACACAAGTCTATCTGCTTTGCCAAGCCTTAGTCTCTCTTCTTCCATCCTGTGCCAAGTCAAGCCCAGTATTTCCACATCACTTCATGAGAATCATTGTTTTCTACAACTGAAAGGCCAAGAGCCATTAAAGAAACATCAAATCCATCTCTGAGAGCCTTTTCGAGAAAGTTAAGCCCTCAGTCAGAACATTTTATCCTCATATCAGTGTATTTTCCCTCAAGATTCATGCCAGGGCACACTCTCCCAGTTTATGTTGATATGAATTGATCAGGTCCTAAAGGCAATTTGTTCTGGAATCCTCCTCCAGTGGGATAGCTCTTTTCCAAATGGGCCATCTTAACAAGGAAAAGGTGACTATAATCTTGATAGGCCTAGGGGATTCTGATAAGCCTGTGGCTACAAGGTTTTCATCACATCCATCATATATTCATAGCTCATCTCTCTGGCTCCCACTAGTACCCTACTAGGGAGAAAATGCAATAGTAAAAGACAAGTAGTTTGCGATTTTATTCTTTTGTAATATTCTGATGTTCTGTTAGTTAGCCTCATGCTGAGTCACAGTTTGGACTCATCTTTGAGGCCTTCATGATTCCACCTTTTCCTTTAAGCTGGTAATGGACTAATGGTAGTCTGTCATTTTCTGTCTTCACTATAACAATGTTACTTAGCAACAATCATATAATTTCAAAACTCTGATAAGTACTCTTTCCCTTATATCTCCCAAAGGTTAAAGATTTTGTTTTTACCAAAGTCAGTGCATTCCTTTCTATCTTCCTGGTTATTGTAACACGACCACAGCCTGTCATGGCTTGCTTTGCTGCATACCTCTATGATATGATGTTTATTCCTATCTGTCCTGTGTGCAGTCTCAGATCTAAGATTCATTCATAGCCTCTCCAGGAAGGACCACTTCATATATCAACTGTCTTAGTCTTCCCAGAAGCAGACCCCAAGCCAAAGGTTGTATCACAAATGGTCTATTAAGAATGTCCCCCCTCCCACTCCCCCTAGGGAAGGGTGATAAGAGAGCAGAGTTCTACCAAAGGAGGGGATAAAATACTCTGCAGTTTGGGGTGAAGTTTCAGGCTCAGATGCTCCTACAGGGCATATACATTCCCCTGGGTATTTATTCTGTCTCCAGGCCAAAAAAAATCTTTTTTTAAAAAATGCACTGTTTTAACTTCTTTGCTGACTAGCATCATTGGGTCCTAGCTTCTCTGAAGGAACTAGGCACAAAGGTGCACTGATCTAGGCACCTTTGCCTCATCACAGATGCAACCCATTTAAAAAGGAAGGTGTTGTGTAGTATTTTGTTTGTGTTCTGACAAATAAAGTTTGCCTGGAGATCAGAGGGTGGAGCTAGCCACTAGTTAACCATAGAGGCCAGGTGGTAGTGGCTCATGCCTTTGATCCCAGCACTTGGGAGGCTCACACCTTTAATAGCACAATCAGAAGGTAGAGACCGGAATATAAGGAAGGTGGAGACAGAATCTTAGGCTCTTTTGGTCTGAGGATCTGGAGAGGTAAGAAGTCACTAGTGGCTGCTCCTTTGCTTCTCTGATCTTTCAGGTTATTACCCTGATATTTAACTCCTGGTTTTTACTGATAAGACTAATTAGGATCAAGCTTCAGGAAGGGACACAGACTGTCACAAAGCACACAACACAAGGAGATTGGACACAGTTCGATGAGACTGAGAGGGTCAGAGTGGGGCCTCAAGGCACCCCCCATGGGACATTGTTCAGTATACCAGTGTGGTGGTATTGTGTTCCCCAAAATATTGTGCACCCTAATAAACTTATCTGGCACCCAACATTCATGGTACAAATTCACGAAAAAGCTACTTGTCTGTGGCCTTGCGGGCCCCAGCTCAGACCCAAGCTACACTCGGCCAGTTGTTGTGGCACACTGGTTGGATTTACTGAAGAAGGCAGAGGCAGGAGGATCCTGAGTTTGAGGCCAACCTAGGAGAAGCTTCGGCCGGGGCTGAGCCACAAACAGTGGTGGGACGATGGAGGCAGTGGCTGCTGCTATGAGTTGCTGGCTTCTTCTCATCGTGTTGGTGACTGCAATGATTGCTACCTGGGACAAAGGGTTTACCACTGCTTGTTCAGAGAAGAATTGCCAAGACCATTGTGTTACAAGAAAGTATCGGCAAAGGTCAGTTTGGAAAAGTTTGGCAAGACTAATGGTGGGGAGAAATTGCTGTGAAGGTATTCTCTTCTAGGGAAGAATGTTCATGGTTCTGAGAGACAGACATTTATCAGACTGTGATTGCTCCAAACTGCAGAGGAGGCACAAAAAAAAAAAATGTCTACAGGGAACCATGACCATACCTCACAGTGACTTTGAGATCTTCAAAAAGCTGATGGGATCCCACAATGATGATTCCACATGGACTATGGTAAATCTATTAACACCATGGAAAGATCGACTTTGGACTACAAACTGTTCAGGACAATTTCGAGATGGATAGCTGAGATGATCCAGCCTGACAGACTACTTGAACAAGGACTTGAAACAAGCCCTGCATTTTCTCATTATGCAGCGACTGGACAAATGATACAGGACTTGACAATTAACCCAAAATTTTCTTTTCAGGATTCCCTAAAGATGCTTTTGCCCCTAGAAAGATTGAAGTAATTTTAAGAAAACGACGCCCACATTCCCAAGAGGTGGGATGGATGGTTTTTCGGTCGTTTAATGAGTTATGGATATTGTCATTGTTTACAATGGTTGGTTACAAGTTGGTAATTGTTAATGGTCAGGAAAAAAGCTGAACAAGGAGATTAGATTCAGAGGTTTTGTTTAAAAAAAGAGAAAGAAAAAGAAAAAGGAGAATATAGATATGAAGTAGATCATTGAATCTACTCTGAGAAAAAAGATAAAGAAATAATAGGATAAATGGGTAGATCATTGAATCTACACTAAAACGAAAAAGGGGAAGATATAAAAATGACAAAAGGTAGATTATTGAATCTATTAAGAAAAGAAAAAAGAGAGAATATGGATATGATAAGATAAAAAGGGAGATTATGGAATCTACTTTTAAAAAGGAACTACTTGTTTTAAATAGGATAAGTAATGAAATTTTTTGCCTGAGTTTATCAAATGTTACTGGACTGGACATTGTTAATATATTAATGGAGTTTTTTGTCTGAATCTGTCAAATGTTAATGGACTAGACATCGTTAATGTAATCTTGACTGTGTATATTGTATATACTTATTGGATATAATTTTTTTTGTATTAGTTATAAGCTTTTTTTAATGTTAGACAAAAAAGGGAAATGTAGTGGTATTGTGTTCCCCAAAATATTGTGCACCATAATAAACTTGTCTGGGTTCAGAGAACAGGACAGCCACAATATTAAACAGTGGTAGCACACACCTTTAATCCTAGCATTCCAGAGGCAGAAATCCCTCTGGATCTCTGTGAGTTCAACATTGGAAACAGCCAGGCATGGTGACTTACACCTTTAATTCAGAAAGTGAGCCTTTAATCCCAGGGAGTGAGGCAGAAAGCAGAAAGATATATAAGGAGTGAGGACCAGAAACTAGAAGCTTTTAGCTGGTTAAGCTTCAGGCTTTCGAGCAGCAGTTCAGCTGAGACCTATTCTGGATGAGGACTCAGAGGCTTCCAGTCTGAGGAAACAGGATCAGCTGAGGAACTGTCAAGGTGAGGTAGCTGTGGCTTGTTCTGCTTCTCTGATCTTCCAGCATTCACCCCAATAAATGGCCTCAGGTTTGATTTTATTGAAAATAACTTTTAAGATTCATGTTACATACTAGTAAAACAGGGTTCCTGAACACAATGTTTTTGGACTTCCTCAAATCAGTCCAGATGTTCTAGGATTTCTCTACCCTCACATTCAACTCTGAGTTTGCAGAGAAGCAAGCATTAGACATGATCATCCCCAACAAAAACTTGACCCATATTGTTATTATATTTCTCTTTGCCTTTCCCTTGACAACCAAAAGGACTCTTCCACTTCTTTTAAGAGGTCAGTCCTTACCTATGTATGTCTTCTTCTTTATCCCATAACATCAATGAGACTTTGACCATCATTTCCCACAGCATGATGCTGTATTTTCAAGATGTCCATCCTTGTATTTAAAACCATTTTCTCTTTCAGGAAATTCTATCTCTCGAAAAATCAAAAAATAAATGCTTGTCTCAACCTGGTACTTCACGTTAGCCCAGAACCTTTTCTTTTGTTTTCAAACTCAAGCCAAGCTATGACTCTTGTGAATGTGCTGAATATTAGTGTTCTGTGATGCAATAGATGGCATTGATGGGCCAGGTAGTATTGCCTGGGGACAAGCGAGATGAATAAAACCCTGTTTTTCAACTTAATAATGTCATATTATTGTAGTGTTATAGAACATTCACAATGCTTCTGAGCTACATAGCATTCCTATGACTCTTTCCATGCTGCATATAGTTTCTCTTTCCTGTTCTTTCAGGCAGAAAGATTGCCTCTCCTCTGCCTTCTCTCTTCTATGTGTCTCTAGAATCTTTGCCCCGCTCTCCACACCTACCCAGGTTTCTCTTGATTTCCTTAGGGCTAAGAGACCAGATAGACATATCAGATTTATATGATTAAGAATTTCAGCAACGAGATGAGACTGTCCTCATTTGAAAATGTCACACAGACAGTGTTTTGTTAAGATTTTTTTGACTAAATATGTGAGCTTTGTATCTTTATGTGGTTTGTCAAAGTATGTGCAACACACACATGTGTACAGATTAGCCCAGGCTCATTTAATTTATGTTAGATACCCTTTAAAAAGCTTAGTATGTTAAAGTTATCAGAAATAAGACTTTTTACAAGAGGGAAGATTCTGTTCCCTACATAATAATATTATCAAGATTGCTCCATGTTTTACATATTAAAAGGATTTAGGAAAATCCTGGAACTCGTCAGGGCTATTTTAATTGAAGGACCTGTGAATAGTTTCCTATGGCTCTAACGGTTTCTGGGTACTTTGGAAAATGAAGTTGGGTAGAGAATTAGGGAATATGAAAGGTAACTGGAACAAGAAGGAGCAGAGCAATAGGACAATCACATTAACAGGCCATGTGTGAAGTTCATTGTCCACATGGGGTCTATGGCTTTCAATTAACCAAACCACTCTGGGACATCTGGTGCTTGGCGCATATTATTCATGGCATAGCTCTCTAAATGGGAAGCTGTTTTGCTTCCTCAGAGGTCTCCTTGGAGAGATACTTTTAGAATCACTAGTAAGAAGAACCCTGTCAAAGTTTTGTCAGGTCTCAGTTATTTTTTCCCATTCATATAGGAGAAACTATTCTTACTACATTGAATTGATTCCTCTTATTCCTATGTACATTTTGGTAATGGTTAGGCCAGAATAAGTTTAGATAATGATATGGCTACAGGAGTCACCGCAGTGGATGCTGACTGGTAAAATGGAAGTCCCTTTATGGACAGAAGAGAGAAAGAGAGAGATGCCTGTGCTATATGTCACAAGATTTTATGGTAGTCTTGCTTCACAGCAGGGATGCCTCCAAGGGTATATCCTTGGAGTTCTGCTGATAAGCTCCTACCAGTTGCTGATTTCTCTGTTAGATGTTTGGCCACTGTTATCAGGAAACCTCTTTCTGCAGTGAATAGCATCAGCCCCCTCTCTCCTTCCTGCTTCTGTGCTCCTGGTCTTTGCTTCTGGCTGTGAATTGAAGCAGCTGAAAACCAGTTTTTCCACTTGACCCTTGAACCACTTAGAGATGTCAATGATGTCTTTGTTACACTGAATGAAAAATCCAAGACACCAATGAAAGATGTTCGCACAGACCCCTCATCATTTGCTCCTGATACACCATCTCATCTTAATCTCTTCTGCAGGTTTGGAGGTTAGGCCCCAGAGAGATGGTGGCATGAGGCACAATTTCCCTCTACAGTATTTCCAGTCAATTATCTATGGGAGTGAAAGTACAGGGACAGGAGATTATTGATGTTTCTAGAGAGGCTTTCATGGCTCAGCTCAAAAGCTTGAAAAACAAAGTGCGTTTTTAATGGGAAATCTTAGCATTCACTACAAGAGATATTTAAGACTGATAGTCTGCATTGCTGATAATGTGGGCATTAAAGCATTTATTTTTGTTGTATTTCAGAATGAAGGGCTGCTTCATGGTTATTTGTTTTTGAAAGTGTACTGGGTTAAGGAAATGCTTTGTCTTCACGGAAGGATCCATGCAGAGATGAGGTACCTGCCTGGCAGATTACAGACAGGAAGCACAGATCAGTAGAATTCCATGCCTTTGTACTTTTGTTTGCTTTAAGGGATCAGCAAAAAGTGATGCATAAGTACCACCAGGTCCCACCTTCACGCTGCGATCTAAAGGCATTAAAGGCCCAGGAGACAACACGACAACACGAATTTAATGGCGACCTCTGACATGAGACGGAAGAGTGTGTCACCGTGTGCAGAGAGTGGGCTGAGCTGGACAGGCCTGTGTGAACAAGCAGGAAATGCCACAAGAGCAGGGCCATGCCTTCACTTACCGACACACTGAATGTAGGCATCATCCACTTCACCCAAACCCCAAGCCTTCGTATCGCTTGCCAGATTCATGTAGACTAAGGACCAACTTACAAGGTCTCATAGCAGCAGCCTTAGACTCCTTTCAGCACTCCCATACGTGGTTCTTCTTCCCTGACTCTATCTTCCCTCTTCCTCTCCTTTATGCCGTGTTTTCTTACACTGATTTTGTAATGTCCCACTTTGGAGTGCCTTGCGCTCTCTCCAGGACAGTTGTATTCTCTCTCAAGTTCTAACTGGTCCCTCTATTGTTTGTCATTACAGGTTGGATTTTTTTATTTCTTTTTTTTTTTCTCTCCAGGTTTCTTGTTGGGAAATATGTTTCTGTTAGAAAGGAAAGACATTTTAGTTCTTCTAAAAGGATAAGACCAATTTGCATCATTAGCACAATCCCAAGACATATATATAGAACAGCTGTTCTCAACCTGTAGGTAGCAGCTTCTTTGGGGATTGAATGACCCTTTCACAGAGGTCAACTAAGATCATTCTGCATATCAGGTATTTACATTATGATTCATAATAGTAGAAAAATTATAGTAATGAAGTAGCAACGAAAATAATGTTATTGTTGGAGATCACCACCACATGAGGAGCTGTGTTAAAGGGTGGCAGCATTAGGAAGGTTAGAACCACTGGTGTAGAGGGAGTGAGCACCTCTGCAGTTGAGAACACACACATGTAGAAGCAGGAAACCTTGGGAAGCTCTCAGAACCATGCTTTAAGAGTGAAGCCAGGAGTTCATTCTTTTAGCTTTACTTGGGAACTATTGGGAAAAAAAGGTCAGGTATCCTGAAATTCATCTTGTCTGAAGGGCTAAACCAGGGAGTATCTTCACATCATGGGTGCACTTTGCAGGGCGTTGAAGAATAACCTGTCTTTCACACAACCAGCAGATTGGGGGTACCATCATCATTGGGGTACATCCTTTGCTCTTTCCACTATTGGTTCACGATTTTTTTATTTTCAATTTTTAAAATGGTTTATTTCTTTTTTTGGTTCCATGTTGTAATGGTTAGCACTCTGAACTCTAAAGGGCTTTTTTTTTTTTTTCCATTTGTACTTTGTGTACATGAGTGTTCACCTGCCTGTATGCATGTGTGTCACATGCGGGCGTGATGCCTACAGAAGTCTGAAGATGGCATTAGAAACCCTACAGACAATTGTGAGCCACCATATGGGTGCTGGGAACTGAACCCGGGTCCTTTTCAAGAACACTAAGTTCTCTCAACTGTTGAACCCTTCTCTCCAGCACCTGGTTCAAGCTTTTTAGCTCGGTCACACTCACGTATATGCTTGCTTCTCTGCTTTGGATTGCAGGTCCCATTCTGGACATCTCTAGTGCCAGAAAAAAACTTGTCTCTCACTGCTTGGGTTCCTTCAACCTAGAGCCATTTCAGTTGGACAAGTGAAGAAAAATAAATACGATTTAAATTCAGCATTGTTATAGTGGTAGTGAGGAATAGATAGAGGCCATGGGTCATAAAAGCAAGTAGACAGCCACTTGCTTGCCCAATATTGCTTAACCTTAATAAGTGAAGAAACAAAGAAGTTTTAAAAGAAGATTGTAATCTCTGGACATAATCTTTCTTCTTGAAAGTGGCATTTCCAGAATGCCAGCTTGTCACAAGATACATTGTAGGGAGGAACTCAGCTGGTAAGGACTTTCCTGCTGTCACATCTGTAATCTGGACAGCCTCTCTCCGGCTCAGGAAGAAAAGGAGATGGAATCAAGTCTGCCAAGACAGTAAGAGCCTTTTCAGGACTGTGATCTGTTAGTTAAACAATTTTCCTTCTGTTCCCCATCCCATAAATAACATGCTGACTCAGACTTACTTCTGTGTGTATCTCAGAATACAAAATCTTTTATTAACCTTAAAGTAATGAGGCCTATTCATCTAATTGATCACCTTTCCACAGGACAGATCCCCAGAACATGCAGGCAAGGAAGGAAAGGCAGGCAGAACTGACCAAAGCTGAGCATACCCCCTGGGTTGATGAAATCAGTCAAGTAAGGTTACAGTTGCGTTTTAAAGCATCATACATTGGGATTAAAACCCAAATGCCTTAGTAGAAGAGCTGATGATGATAATTGTTGTTTTCAATTTTAGTGTCTAAAAGTACCATGTCCCCTGCCCCCGACCTAAGATTTTTAGGTACATTTGACTGAGGACAAGGAAAGGAGGCCAGAAGGAGGAAGAGAGAAATCTAATGAGTACATATTAGCAAAATAAGCAAGTATTGCCAGGACGAGGACTGAAGTGGCACTTTCTCTTTTTTAAGAAACTAACTTTATAAATCCTTTCTTCTTCTTCTTCTTCTTCTTCTTCTTCTTCTTCTTCTTCTTCTTCTCCTTCTTCTTCTTCTTTTTTTTACAAGAAAGTTTCAAATAAATCAAAAGAACTTACATTAAAACTATAACCAAACCTAAGGCCTATGCAATTCAATGACCCTCTATACATTTACACTAGGGATTCAGAACTGAAGCTATGGAGCTTTGCATTAAATTCTATGCTCTCATTATCAAATATATTTCATGCATGTATTTATCACCAAGACCAAAAATAAATGAGTAAATAAATCCATGACTGAATTAGAACCAGAAAAACAATTAGCTCAATATCCTTTTTCATAACTCATGTCTATTACCTGAATTCAGTCCTTCCTCAGGCCCTAATTAGCTTTCATTCATATATATATATATACATATGTATATATATACATATGTATATATATGTATATATATATGTATATATATATACATATATATATATACCACACAAGGGAGAAAATGCTCTTTATTTCTTCTTTATTTCTTTCTGAGATTGTGTGACCTCACTTAATATTATTAATATTATTTATTCTAAGTCTATTAATTTTTCTACAACTTTTTAAACTTCATTTTTCTTTAGAACTGAATAATATTCCACTATATACCAAATTTTATTCTCCATTCATCTGTTGATGGACAATTTGGGGGTACAAATATGTCTTTGGCAGGGTATGGAATTCCCTGGGTATATGTCCAGTAGTGAAAGAACCAGGACATATATCATTCTAATTTTAATTTTTTGTGGAATCTCTAGACTAATTTCCACAATGACTGTAATAATTTCTCAGTTAGTAAGTAAAATAATGGTAACAGGTTAGAACTATATACTCTTCCTTTTGATAAGGAAAATCATGGAAAACAATAATGTAAAACGTCAGTGTTTACAGAGCAAATAGAGAAAAACCTATTGGGCAAAAAAAAGAGAGAAAGAAAAAAAATTATGTTTTTATAAAACAAAAAAAAATCCAAAACTTCAATGAATTAAACCAGCCAACCTCACACAGAAAAAATATCCACATACTTAGTTAGTCTAGGGCACTAGTGAAGACTGTCACTGTGGGCACTCATCAAAACCTGGCTCAATCTGTTTCAGTAAATATGGTCACACTGAACTGAGTCCCACCCATTTGTCTGTGTTTCCTTTACTGTTGCTTTTGTCCTGAAAAAGTCAAGCAGAGTTTTCAGTACAAAAACAGCATAGCTTCAAAGCTTAAAACATTTACCATCTGACTTTCTATAAGAAAAATTTGTTGACCCCTGATTTAGACATAAAACAAGAGGAAAATCCAATTATTAGATAAATAAACTTACTCAATTTTCAGAATTACTTTCTACATCCCTTCTGTGGAAAAAAAATAGTTCCTTTGGATGAAAGATGACCACTGAATGCTGTAGAGTCACCATCAACAAAGATAAATGATAGATGATAGATGATAGATAGATAGATGATAGATAGATAGATAGATAGATAGATAGATAGATAGATAGATAGACAGATGAGAGATAGGTAGATAGACGGTAGATAGATAGGTAGATAGATGATAGATTGATTAGTGCTAGATAGATGATAGACAGACAGACAGACAGATGATAGGTATATGGTAAATTCATGATGGATACAGGATAAAGAGATAGACAACTATAATTCTTGCTTGATAACTGTTCCATTGTATATAATTTTACTATGTTAAAGTTAAAAACCTTCCTTTTTGATTAGATAAAAAGGGGGGAAATGCTGTGGGATAATGCTCTTGTACACTGGTTTAATAAAACACTGATTGACCAGTAGCCAGGCAGGAAGTATAGATGGGGTGAGCAGATGAGGAGAATACTGGGAAGAGGAAGGGCAGAATCAGGAGTCACCAGCCAGACACAGAGGAAGAAAGATGACAAGGCAGAACTGAAAAAAGGTACCAAGCCACATGGCTAAACATGAATAAGAATTATGGGTTAATTTAAGTGTAAGAGCTAGTCAGTAATAAGCCTGAGCTAATGGCCATACAGTTCATAATTAATATAAGTCTCTGTGTGTTTATTTGGGTCTGAGTGGCTGTGGACCAGGTGGGATCCAGGAAAACTTCCGACTACATTTGGTGTACAACATCATCTCTGAAAACAAGATAGTGAAAGGTTTCCGATTTAATCTTTAAGAAAGGCATTGCTGTGCGAGGCAGAGAATGGATCAGTTGGCTCCCTTCACATTAAAATATGAGTGTTAACATCCAGCCACACCAGATCTTTGAAATTTTCCCTTATTCTTGGCTCTATCCTTAAGAAGGTGTTATTTCATTTACCTTCATAAATCACACAAGGAAAACACAGTCAGGCAAAAGGCTTGCATTATGGACTCATTCAATTAGAAATTCTGGAGGGCATGATTGCTTTAGGCCTGCAAGTGGAACAGCATCTCAGTAGAAATTAAAAACATAAAGGAATGTGTTCAGGTAATTGCTTATTAAATTTTCAAACCCCAATGACAATAACAAGTTTAAATTGATTGCTCAATATGTTTAAACTAGATGATGCGGAATATATAACCAGGCTGCACCAGCGAGGCCGAAAGTAAACCTTATTGAATAGTTAAGTACAGCAATATCTTCTTGCCTCTGGGACTTGGAAAGAATTCAATAAGGCTAGCTGTGATCGTGCAAATTAAATTGTTACTAGCAAGTACAACTCTCTCTAGTTTGTAGTGACCCTAGCTCACGAGGTTTCGCATCAGCTTTGGGCCTCAGCCATGGGAAGCAAAGGTACTATTCCTGCCTCTAGAGTGCACCCAGTGTCAGGAGGGATTTTACCTCAGGAATACCCCTGGTTTCCCACCTGTTAACCTCACTACTCATGTAAGTATTGGAAATCAACCTCAGCTTCATTGTGTAATGAAGTCTTCTGATCTTGGAAAGTCTAATCCGGCACACATATTGCCTTCAGAGGAGCTGCGAGATATTATCGGAATTCCTTCCATAAATACTCCACTTAGTTGGAATTTGGGGAATTCCTATGTCAATTAAAATGCAAAATGTTCCACTTAACTAGTACTTTTAAAATTAAGTCTCCCCATTTTTATTATGGATTCTATATACACTGTAGTCTGTAAATGGTGAAAAAAATTTAATGTTTGAAGTTTTAATTTTCACTCTTCTAGGAGTTAAAAAAATAGAAAACCTCTTATATTGCTTCTCACTGTATCTGATCAGGCCTTACAGTATTCAATAGTGTATGGAGTTGACACATGAGGACTTTTGATCATTGTAAACAATGTATTATAGTACCTATTCACTTGAATCTAGATTATAAAGTTGGAAAGTAAAAAAAAGAAATGTGTTTTCAACACAAGTCAAAATAAGAGCTGATAAATATGAAAATTAAGTTTCCCAAAGCATTAGTCCTCTTGGCTAACCTGGGACTTAGCACTGTATAGGTTTTCTCACTTATTTTTATACCTGGGAGAGAGACTGGAAATTGAACTGTGGTATAGAGGGAAGGACTGCTCTGTACATAGTCTCCGTGATGGGGAAGTTTACTGTGTACTGCCGGAGACTCTTAAAAACTGAACAGTGCAAACACATCACAGGGAAAAGGAAGGAGGGTGGGACTGGAGAAGAGTTATTAGGAGGAAGGGACAATAGAAAAGAAAGAACTGCTCCAAATTGGAGAACTGCCCTATGAACAGAACTTTCGAAGGGTTTTAAATCAAAACTGGATTTGCTGTAGTCTTCTTTCATAATGTCAGAACCTGACTATAAATGAGATTTAAGTAAAATTCTTAAGCAAATTCTCTTGGTAAGGAGCTTCACTCTTTACTACATTTCTTGCAGACTTTTGGGAGTGTTTAATAGTCATCAGTGATTTCACTGGGCTTTTATTTACCCATACACCCCATTCTGGCATTTGCCTGTCATAATCAATATACGCTGGTTAGATGATCTTATTGTGCTGTGTTAATAAACAACTTCTAAAAATAAGTGATAAAGTTACAAAGTTTGTTTCTTTCAGGAGCATAGGTCAACTGGTACTCTGTACTCTGGAAACCATGCCATTTACACAGTATCTATCTGGACTCTGCCTCTTAAAATGAAACAAAACAAAACAAAACAAAACAAAACAACACTTCTCTTCATACTTCACTAACCACAGTTTGCATAGGATCATGTCAGAATAACAGAGAGAGATTAACACATGTGTTCTGTAAGGTCAGAAATATTTGGTAGAGGGTAGAATTAACTATCCCAACTGGTATTTTACTAAAGGCATTGGGACCGATATCTGCCTTGAATGGCTTATGACTCACAGTAGGTGATGAAAAGAACATATATGAAAATAATAGTGTAATGAAAGTACTAAAATTGAAGCATCTTGAAGAAGTCCCCAGGAGGATGTGGTACAATGAGGTAACTAATGGTTTGAACATTATGTCCCTGCTACTTAATAGTTGTGTAGCAATGTACATGAGAAACTTAATCATAGAGGTGGCTTAATTTCTTCATTCCAAATAATGGGATGACTGATAATTCTTTCCTAGTATCTCTTTAGTCATATTTATGCAAGATCATGTGTACAATGTTCTTAAATAATGTATTTTTTAGTATTAATGAGAGCAAACTTGATTCATGGACTGATCAGTAAGGCTTTTGGGTGACAATGATTTTCAGGATAAGGTGAGTTGACGTTGCTGAATGTATTTTGCAAATAACAACCGAGAGGAAAGAAAGTAAATAGAGGCTAAGAGGCACATTGTGACTATAAAGTATTGGTGAGGAAGGAGAAGACCTGGTGATGGGGTCAGGGTGATTGTGGAAAGCCCCTCTCTTATGGCAAGCCAGGACCCCCATGGAAGATTTTATGCATGAGATTTCAGAGTAGAGTATAGGAAAATCAATTTGAACAGAAGTGTGTGAAGCATTGGAAAGCTACAGTGCAAAGTGTGAGATATCTGTGTAACAAGAGGAAACTGTGGTAGAAAGAACAGAAGAGCTCTAAGGTGTTTTGCCCTATATACAGTCTATTTAAGTGTGGTTAGCTGGTTGTAAAATAATGATAAGGAGAGATGCAGAGGAAAAGAGTTGTAAGGACCCAACTATCTAGATTTCCTGACCTTAGTTGACATATTACAGCTCCAAATAGTACCCCGATGTAATTTTCCTTGTGCCTTGATGCTATTCAAAAAGTGTAACGGAACTCATCAAATTAAGTATGTTGACTTGTCTGTTCCCTGGAGAAAATGCCAAATAAGAGTCCATTCAATAAATATAAGAAAAACTACGAAAGAAATAATAACTACTGCAGCCAGCGAAGCCCATCATCTGGTGAAGAACCAATGTGAATTCAGTCACAACAGCAGCGATTACTCCATGGCTGTAAATATAACAATGACTGGGGTCACCTGCTGCTGGCAGTTGCATTTAAAGCTGCTTTATATTAGAATATAGATGTACGACATTTAAAGTTTAGAGTTTAAACACGGATCTGTGGAACATTTCAATGACAGATCAACCTGTGTCATCATAGGATGTCTATCTGAATTACAGATTAGCTTAGGGTATAAACTGTGCTAGAGTCTACCTTGTTTGGTAGGGACTGAAGACAAGACAAAGTCTGGACACTGTTTCTAGAAAACTCTTGATGGTTGAACTGATGTATGTTTAAGCAAACATGAAAGAAAAAGGCACACTTTTTTTTTTTAAGTCTTATCCCTATACAAAAAGAAGACTCTTGTTCCAGGTTTGGGATGAGCATTGTGAGCACACTATTTAAGAGCCCTAAATAGATTTTCTTGGTGAGAGAACCAGGTTTGCCTCTGTCTATTTGGTTTCTTGTTGATAAAGGAAGCTCTCTTCAGGTTTTTTGTTTGTTTGTTTGTTTGTTTGTTTGTTTTACCTTTGCAGCTAGCTGACAGACTGAGGTCCAGTTTGCCATCTCTGCTTGTTAAGATTAGCGTAAGTAGTCTATGGAAACAGTCTGACTGATACCTTTATGAAGGGTGAGCGTATACACATAACTGAAAATTCCTATGGTTTGAAAAGTATTTACGTGTGTCTAAAAGCATGGGCTCTTCAACTGGGGAACAGTTGATTATTCCTCAGCATTTACTGGATTTCTGAGCTTTTTTGCTGCTTAAGCTTATATTACTTTCTTTTTGCTTACAAATGTGTTTTATATTCTCCATTAAACATCAGGGGTTGCTTTGCTCTCTTCTCTTTGCTTTGATGTATGGTCCTGAAAAACAACGATGAATAGTGTTCCCTCATCTCACAGACCTCTGTATCATCATGATTTTCTGTTCTTTAAAAAACGAAGTCAATTCGTTTTCAATGATCTAACTCGACCTTGATTTCTTTCTCCTGTTGGTACCCATGTCAGAATCTGAGCTGTCTTCTCCAACAGGGTCCTGATGTCCTTTGGGGCACATATTTAATTTTCTACCCTGCTTCAGGCTCTAGTTTCTACATCCATTTTAAATGAAGTGGGCTGTTGTAGTTTTTGTGATATTGTGCTCATTCATTTAGTATAGTCTGTCTTTGTCGGAGTACCTGAGGCCACATGCATTAAACTTTTGGGAACACTTTTTGGTATAGTCCTCTATCAGTGTTTATTGCCTAACATAGTCCATTCTCATTCTTTCTCACTCTGTCTGTCTTAGAAGAGTTCCCTATATCCAGGTGACCTTGAACTTTACTCTTTATCTCCACTTCTCAAGTGCTGGGGTTCTAGGATATGCCACTATGCCCAGTTTATAGGGTGCTGAGAACTGAACCCAGAACGTCATGCATCCTAGGCAAGCAGGTTATCACTTGAGCTACATTCATAGCCCCTGATACCTTTTAAATGCTGATACCATATAAGCAAGTGTAGACATGAGAACACATCTAGAGAACAAATGAATAGGTGCAGAAAAATGAGTGATGCTCTTAAACCATTTAAAGTGCACAGTGTTGTGAGGTGCCTGTCATTTCCCAGCTGTGAACGGAAGCTTATGGGTTATTAGCCATACTGTGGCCAGAAGTGCTGTTGTTTTGCAGTTTAGCTTTCTGCCAAGCATTGAGCCTGGGCATGTTTTCTCTAGTTCTTCAAGAAGAAGAAAGGCCCTTATGGTCCCTGCTATCTGTCTCGCTTCATGAATTTGTATGACCGGAATGACTTCCAAATGCTTCCTTCCTTCCTTCCTTCCTTCCTTCCTTCCTTCCTTCCTTCCTTCCTTCCTTCCTTCCTTTCTTCCTTTCTTTCATGGGTGTTTGTTGTTTTGAGATTATAATATAATTACATAATTTCCTCTTTTTGTTTCTCCCTCCAGTTTTCCCATATATCCCTCCTTGTTTGCTTTCAAATTCATGGCCTTTTTCATTACGTTATTTATTTATTTATTTATTTATTTATTTATTTATTTATGTATGTATGTATGAATTATTTGGATTTTTCATATTAAGAGTATTATTTAAAAAGCCTATGTAGTGGAAAGCTGTAACCCTATCTACTTGAGAGGATGAGTCAGAGGGATCACAATTTCAAGGCCACTCCGGGTAACTTACTGAGATCTTGTCTCATACTAAAAAAGTAAGAAGGAGGTCATAGTTCACTGGTACAGGTCTAGCCAGGCATGTTCCAGGCCCTAGGTTCAGTTCCCAGAAACACAAGAACAAAGAAAATAAAAGCCTACAATATAAATAAAGGACAGAAAATATGACCACAAGAACGTTTCTGTGGTGCCTTAGTCAATGGCAGAGCACAGGGAAAGGCCAGAGCTAAGTTTTCCAGGAGAGTTCATGAAGGGGTTCCTTGGCAATCTCAGAGTTCAACTTCATTTCTAAGCACACCAAGGAAAGCAGACGAATCATTTCGTGTTTCCATGACATTGTTTGAAGTTTAATTGTGTGGTGTATACCACATTCAACTGGTTATATATAAGAGCAAAAACTACCAAAGGAACCAGGAGGCTCCAGCTACAAGATGGCACAGTCTCTCAATAGCATCCTCCCAGAAGTGATACACATTGCAAATGCAACTGTATGTCTTTGTAATATGCAGTAAGTGACATATCAAATGGTACCTGAAGTCTTTATGAGAAAGTGATAGTGCCCCCGTCAATGTTCCCTTTGTTACCAGGACTCTTCCCTTCCTCGACTGGGAAGTTAAAAGAAGAAAGAGAGTAAACAAAACAAGGCTTTGTGCAATGCTAGTAAATTGTCATTTTAAGGTGTCTGTCCTTTAGGTTAAAGTCCAGAGGGGAGTTTGTTCCTTCTACCTGTAAGTGTGACATACTCTATCAGATTTCTTTCTTTTTGCTTATACTTCTCTGACCTGTTTTTTTTTTCCCCAAAAAACATTTTTACACGTGACATTCTGGTCCCAATTTGTAAAGCAATTGTGCAAGTATCCTCTGACATCCATCATTTCTCTGAGAGAAGTAACATGGATAAATACTTGAGGTGAAACACCAATTAGAGCAGAAACTGCCTAGTGGTAGAACTGCCTTTCTCCTGGGTTCTTCCTGAGTCTGCATTCTGGATGCAGAGACAGGCGAGCTTTGCAGTACATTCATGGTTAATTTATGTTTTTCCTTACCATGAAAAATGTTTTATTAACATGAGTATAAGCCCTAAGACACCAGCCAAAATAAGTACTGTATGTATTCCTAAGCAAAGATAAATTGTGTACTTTGGTATTGATTGGCTTTATTCTTTTCTGATACAGCGACAGAAGTCTGCTGTCTGCAAACAGGCTGGAGGATGGC
>CABHPQ010139256.1:0-35882 GCA_902168405.1 Peromyscus aztecus
AACAAAGCAAATCAAAAAGGCAAAACTGGAAAGAAAGTAGTACTTCCATTAAACATTTCAGCAAGAAAAGTTGATCCAAACCAGATAAATTACATTACCTTTAAAATGAAGAAATTTGTTGATTTGATATGAAAAGCCATTTACAAATTAATGGGGGATAATGTGAGGACACAGGATTGAATATAAACTTTAAAACTACTATTTTGAATAGCTTCCTAATAAGGTTGTTTCATATGTGAGTGCTGAAGTAAATTGCACAAGTTATTTCCTGTTTTAAAAACTATACGACAAAGAAAACTAAATCATGATCTTGAAACTTATTGATGAGCCCTCAGCCTCATGTACACTACTTTTGTGAAGCAAAGAAGATACATGTAAAACCTCATTTTTCTCGTATCCAGGGACAGTGTGCTAAAATTCAAAGTGAAGTTTCTATCACAAAGAATATCACAAGTTATATGGTTTTGAAAACATCATATAGTCAGTGGAAATGTGTAATAATTATGGTCAGTGTGTCTATGTGTGTGTTATGGACTACTGACCTCTGTGTCCTCCTGTTCATCATTTTATGTATAAAAATGTTTGCCTATAGTTTATATTTCCAACATCTAAATTCCAAATAGAAAAGGTAACATTTTTAGTATTTACGTTCTTCATAATTAGATTTGTTCTTTTGTTAAGAAGGAATATATCATTAGGTAATTTCAGTAATATAGGGATAATTGTGCTATGGTTTCCATATATTCTTTCTGATATATTTTGTATATTGTTGAAAATACTAGAGAGCTTCCTGAGTATCCTGCTTACTAGATGACCACATATTGTTGTTTAACTAGATGCCTCAATTTGGATCTTAAACATCTTTTAATGGGCATTCTACTATTCACCTTGTGGTTCTATTGAGAAGTATTAGAGTCAATAAAGAGTAGTTTTATGCACCCAGGTTTAGCAAAGAACATGCTGTATTCTAACAATCTAGTGTCTGTGATTATTAATTTTGTTTAGAGGATCCAGTTATAATTGTTAATGTTGAATGCTAACTTGACAGAATAGAGAATCACCTGGGGGAGGTGGGTGCAGCATCAGAGCAGAATCATGAGCTACTATCCAGGTCAGGTTATCCTCTAGAGTTATCTGTGAAGCATTATCTGGATTAGGGTAAATGAGACAGAAAGATGGTGTCTCAGACTGCATAGAACAAAGAAGACAAGGGCACAAGCACTGCCATCCATAACTCTAGCTTCTACATGTGGATGTTATGCGACCAGCTATTTCTAGCTCCTGATGCCAAGACTTCTCTGCTTTGATGGAATGTACAGTTGAAGGATGAGGTAGAACAGCCCCTTTCACTCTTAAATTGCTTTTGCTCACCTTGCTTTACCACAGCAACAGGAAACGTAATCAAAAAACACTCCTCAAAGGTAAGTTTTTAGGGACTCGCAACACCTGTCAATTTCCACTAACAACCAACAAACACAGTTCCTCAATGAATTCCTGCAATTAAATCCTGTTGTGCAAGTGAGTATATTTAAAATGCTATAGATTGAAAGTTTGCGCCCTTGTAAATTTTGTATACTGAAACCATAGCTATGAATGTATGAGTGTAATAGTGAAAGGAGCTGCAGACGTTTTTAAACAGTGAGTTATAGATGAGGTCCCAAAACCATAGCTTTCACAAAGAAGGAAAAGATCTAAGAGCTCTCCCTTTGACTGCTCACCCCGAAAGGTTGTGGTAAACACACTTTAAGATCACAGTTACATCTAGTATCCACCTATGAGTGAGTACATACCATGTTTGTCTTGCATCTGAGTCTGGGTTACCACACTCAGGATGATTTTTTTTTTCTAGTTCCATCCATTTGCCTGTAAACCTCATGATGTCATTGTTTTTCCTCTGCTGAGTAGTATTCCATTGTGCATATGTACCACATTTTCTTTATCCATTCTTCAGTTGAAGGCCATCTAGGTTGCTTCCAGGTTCTGGCTATTACAAATAATGCTGCTATGGAAGCCCCCAGGCAGTGGGACCAGAACCTGTCCTTGGTGCATGAGCTGACTTTTTGGAACCTAGAGCCTGTACTGAGACACTTTGCTCAGCCTTGGTTTAGGGAGGAGGGGACTGGACCTGCCTCAACTGAATCTACCAGGTTGATCTGAATCCCCACGGGAGACCTTGCCTTGGAGGAGGTGGGAATGGGGGGTGGATTGGGGGGAAGGCTGGGGGGTGGGAAGAGGGAGGGCAGGGGAATCTGTGGCTGATATGTAAAATTAAATTTATATATATAAAAAATCACAGTTATATGCAAACCACCAGTTTGCATCCCAATAGAACTGAAACAACTGAAACACTGAACTGATGTAAGATTCTCTGTACATTTTATTTTGATATAGAATGATGAACTAAGAGAATCAGAAGCTTACATTTGCCATGTGGTATGTATAATATAGGCATCATGTATCCCTACAGAGTATTATGGGAAGAACTGGAAAATTCATTTCTTCTGTTGTAGAAAAGTCAGAAGAGAGTAAATATTTAACAGGTGGGATGTTGAAAATACTGAGAATAATTGGGATTTCTTTGAATTATGTGTAAGCTCATAATGGTATAATCATTCATTTACTTTAGTCTTCTACTCCATTTTTTGTCATCTTTTGTGTTCAAAATAGATTTCTCATTCAAATTTACTATGTGTTCCAGCTGGACCATCTCATTCCCTTATGTTCTCACCCCCCATCCCCCACCCTCCATTGCCCACCCCTCATACCCAGTTTACTCATAGAGATCTCAGCTTATTTCCCTTTCTCAGGGCGATCCATTTGTCCCTCTTTGGGTCCTCCTGGTTAGCTAGCTTCTCTAGAGCTGTAGGTTGTAATCTGGTTATCCTTTGCTTTATAGCTAGTATCCACTTATGAGTGAGTACATACCATGTTTGTTTTTCTGAGTCTGGGTTGCCTCACTCAGGATGATTTTTTCTAGTTCCATCCATTTGCCTGCAAATTTCATGATATCATTTTTTTAACTGCTGAGTAGTACTCCATTGTGCACCACATTTTCTTTATCCATTCTTAGTTTGAAGAGAGTGGGAGAGCAATGAAAGAGTTTCCATAAGGGAGACATCATGGGGATAGGGAGAAACTCGGTGCTAGGGAAATTCCCAGAAATCCACAAGGATGACCCCAGCTTAGACTACTAGCAATAGTGGGGAGGCTGCCTGAACTGGCTTACCTAAGTAATCAGATCAATGGATACCCTAACTGTCATCATAGAGCCTTTCTCCAGTAACTGATAGAAGCAGATGCAGAGATCTATAGCCAAACACTAAGCCAAGCTCCAGGAATCCAAAGAGAGAGAAGAGGGATTCTATGAGCAAGAGGCATCAAGATCATGATGGGGAAACCTACAGAGACAACCAAACCAAACTAGTGGGAACTCATGAAATTTAGATCAACAGATGTGAAGCCTGAATGGGAGTTGTGTAGGTAGCATGATCTGCTTAAGGGGTCCCTGGCAGTAGGATCAGAGCATATCTAGTGCATGAGCAGGCCTTCTGAAGCCCACTTGTATGATGGGACACCTTGCACAGTCTTGAGGCAGGGGGAGGGGGCTTGGACTTGCCTCTATTAAATGTACCAGGCTATGCTAACTCCCCATGAGAGACCTTACTTTCTTGTAGGAGTGAATGGGGGGTGGGTTGGGAGGGGGAGGCTGAAGGGGAAGGAGGAGGGAAGAGGGGGAACTTTGGTATGTAAAATAAATAAAAAATTTTTCTTAACTAAAAAAACCAAATTTACTATGTGGTCCCACAGGGACTAACATTTGAGTAATATTAAGATGTTCTAATGCATCTTTAAATCTTCTCATTGTGAGTTGGGGATAAACTATTCTATTTTAGATGCAAAAATTCATACACAGATGAAACTTTTATTATTGTTTATGATCTACTCTTTGGACAGTAATATAGCACCAAGGTTGAATATGTATTAAATTCAGCTGAAATAATGAACACTTACTGAATCATGTCTTTTATAATATAGCTTTGACTAATTTTATACAATAAAAATAATTCTTAAAATGTATCTCAAACTATTTAAAATATAATTTTAACATTTTACCTTCAAATTTTTATAAATTCAATTTTAATAAAATACTTCCAAATTTCCTTAATTCCTTTTCTTCATCCAACTCCTCACATGCCTCTAGGACGTTTGTTTACCCACCAATCCCACAGTTCCCCAGAGTTTTCTTGAGTGTGAGCAGCAGGAAATATTAGATAGAAGGATTTAGAATGTGGAGGCATTTATAGAAATGCCAAGGGGTGAAGCAAAAGATCTCCCTCCACCCCAGCACAGCCAAGTGCAAATCTTCTCATACACCAGCACTCAGCCCCATGGTCTAATCATCTCTCTATGCAGACCTGCTGGGTAAAGCCACTAGGAACCTGAAAAAGGGCTCTCACACATGTCCATACCCTAATCCATCCAAAATTTCTAGCCTCCTCATCTTTGTCATTGTAACATATATGGATTATATATATGATATGTATCATGTATATATAATATATATTTTATACAATACATATAGTAATATGTATGGATATATACACCCTGCTAAGTTTTTGTTATTGTAATAAACATACATGCATGTTAATTTATATATATATGTGTGTGTGTATTAAGTAATATATAACATGTATATATATTCTGCTATATCTGTTCACTGTGTTAATTGAGGGGCTGTTGAAGAAATGGCTCAGGTTTTGGAGTACACATGGTTCTTAAAGAAGATGTGTGTTCAGTTCCCAGAACACACATTTGATGCCTCACAACTTCCTGTAACTCCAGCCTTAGTAGATTCACACCTCTGGCCTCCACAGGCATGTGCATGAAGACATGGGCAATCCACCACCACACACACAAAATTAAATAAAATAAATTTTCAGAAAAATTAACATTTTACAGTGCTCCTTATATGATTTCTGCTTACTCTCCTGAGGAATTATCATGTCTTTGGATGATTTGTGGTTGACAGAGATACATACCTATTGCTGAACACTCAGAGTAATTTATCCTCAGTATTCAATGTGTGTCTGCATTAAACACCCTATCAGACTAGCTATTGTCATTTGAAGACTGCTGAAGGAGAGTGAGACATTCATAAAAATTCATTCATGGCCCAGTGGATGGCCACAAACCAACTTACAAAGGTACAACAAAAATGGATTCAAGTTGAGATAATTAAAAACAATAAAAATAGAAAGAAGACATGAAGTTGGAAGGGAGACGGAGTGAGGAACATGCTGGGGATTTGAAGCAGGTAGTGGTGGGTGGACGTGAGAAATATACATTGTATAAGTGTGTGAAAATTTAAAGAGTAAAGTCAGTATTAAACAGAGTAAACTGGGCAGTGGTGGTGCATGCCTGTAATCCCAGCACTTGGGAAGCAGAGGCAGGCAGATCTTTCTGAGTTCGAGGTCAGCCTGGTCTACAGAGCGAGATCCAGGAAAGGCGCAAAGCTACACAGAGAAACCTTGTCTCGAAAAACCAAAAATATAAAAATAATAATAATAATAAAATAAAATAGAGTAATTGGTTGGAGCAGGGAAAGGGAAGTAGGAGATTATGTAATTCTGCAATAATCTCAAAAATAAAAATAAAATAACAAAAGTAGAATCACTATTCGCATACAAGTTCTAAAAATCTCTAGACTTTGTAATTTTTGTGGCATCATAACTTAGATCAAGGATCACAAAACTTTTCTTTGAAGAGTTTTAAATAAATTTAAAATTCAAAAGTTAAGAAAAATAAATTATTTATGATTAGAATAAATGACATATTGTACTTCCATGAATAAAAATACTGCAATTACTATAAAGCACTTGAAGTGTTCGTTAGCATTTTCTGTGACAGTGTTATTGGCTGAATACAGGGTTGCCTCTCAGTTGGTAGTGCTATTTGGGGAGAATCTGAACACTTAGAAACAAGGACTGACTTTGGAGGGTTTATTTCATAGGAATTTGTCCTTGTGGGCTGTATATGTCGCAAAACCTGCTTCCTGTGTGACAAATGGTGAACATCTTCTGTTATATATTCAGTATGCTCTCATCATGGAATAGCTGACCTGGGTTTAGAATCAAGGACTATATAAAGAAATCACTGAAGCCATAAGCCATGATAAAGCCTTCATCCAGAAAGTTGTTTTCCTTGGGGATTTGGTCATATTGACAGAAACAGTAAAAGAGATCACAGAAAGCATAACAAATTTTATACTTACTATCACAAACAGTGGATGAGCCCATTGATGTTAAATATTAACTGTTTAAGCAAAAGTTCACTTCTCATTTACATCATAGTCCAATATAGTTTCTAACCCACATAGCCCTTAGGCAACATGTTTTTTTCTATGTAATGAATTTACTTCATTTTTAATGAAAAAAAAAAACCTATAAATTAGATGCTGGAAATTCTATTATACCTTAATATATGTTTTAACCAAAACCCAGGCATGGAATCTGCACCTCACTCAAGTAGACCATGTCAAGTATATGCTATTTAACTACCAAGAAGAAAAAAGAAAAAAAGAGAAATAAGCTGACAATATTTCTAATATTTATTTAATCCATCAGTTTGAACACATAAATCAACATTTGTCTACATTATCAAAATAACCTTTTATCAAATAAAGCAAAATTTAGTCCAAATAATATAATTTTCTAGTCAAAATAATATGGGTGATATTTGAGAAATATTTGGTAATAAAATTATTTATTGATATTTATCATATATCTGTAATCAAAATAAGTTCAGAGGTTTTTTTTTTTTTGGTTTTATTTTTAGTTTTGACTTGATGGAGGACCAAAATGATTCAGTCATTTGACTGATGCTGTATAGCAGGGGGATCCTCACAAGTAACTGCTTATTTATAAGTATGTGTTGATATGTCTGCATCCTTAGGTATTCAAGGAGTTTTGCTAAGTACTTTCATAAATGGGAGAGCAATGAAAGACTTGGTACATTGTAACTTTGTTCAGCTTTCTTATTCTGGTAAGCATAGGATATTTTGTTCATATATGTTCATCGAATATACCTACTTGAAATATCTTATTTAGATATTTTGCATACTAATTAAAAGATGCATTTAAGATTATTCATGGAAATCTTTTAATGTTCAAATAGTCTATTTCAGTGGGATATCTGAAAGTTGATTATATAATTACACATTATTCCATTATGTTTAAAAGTAGAAATTCTTATGCTATAGCTATAGTCATTAAATTTGATTCTAGATACAATTGTTTTTTCATTCCACAAACATGGAATTTTACAACATAATTTTATAACAAGTGATATTATTTCCATGGTTCCTTGGTCTGCTGAAAACTTGCAAGTCAGATATCTACAAGCATTTTTATAGAAACAGACATTAGCACAAAATTATTTCTAAGTTCCCTAATTTAGTAAAATTCATGTAGCTGAACAAAAAGTTCAGCATATTTCATGAGTCCTCATGACCCTTCCACATGACTTTCACAGCTTTATGGTAGGTCCTTGGATCTCTATTTTTGACTTATGGATATTTATATTAAATATATTTTATTAAAGACACATATCCTTGTGTGTGGGAAGAAGTTATAATTTCTTTAAAGTTTTAGTGACTCTAACATGGATTCATAGATTTTATTTTCCAATTTTAGAGGCAATTACAATATTTTAACACTATAAATGTCTTACTAGTTATAAGGACAGGATAATACTGTTATTAGAAACATAGTCAAAGTTTAGGAAAAGCAGTAGATTGGAAAGAGATGAATACATTATATGAATTCAGTCCAATTCCACTGTGACAATATTAAGGAATAATTACCATACCATAAAAACTTAAATTAAGAGAAATCTGGAAGTTGAACAACACTGTAACACTTCATTGACTATAATACAGCCTGGAATCCAGTCTTTTATGGAGTCAGATGACTCACAACCATTTTAATCCTGTCCTTTTATGCAGTTAAAGGCCTGGAACACTGTCCTCAGCATTTTCACTCTACTCAGTATGAGCCTAACTGAATTCCCCTTGGTGTATTTAGGTATTGTTTGAACTATCCATATCTACTTTTATTGTTTTTCTCAGTTACTTATAAAACACAAAGACATATTTGTTATAAATGCAGAAATTTATTTTTAATTATAAAGAAATGAATGTTGCCTTATCATAAAAAGTACTATTAATAAAAAATAAATTCCTCAATCTTAACTAAAAGATATATACAAATCTTTGATTATACAAATTCAATTTCCTCACTTCCTTTATAACCGTAGCAACACAAACATTGCAGAATTTTTTAAAATTTAAAGGTCAAATATAAAGGCAATAATGAGACCATATGAAGTTAGTAACTGGTGGTATTTTCAGTTTCATTGTATTAATATGTTTTTATGCAACCCAGGACACCTTTTCAAAATGATTGGGAAATATTTCACACGTAGAAATATAAGAGAAAAAAAACCACTAATATGAGGACACAGTTCCTAATCAAGTTAATTCCTTGGATGACATAGTATCAGCATTCAGCAGATACAGAAACCTTCATAGTTCTCCTCCATAATTGTTCCTAAAATTGTACTATAAAAGTTGTAGTAATATAAAGGTAAGGAGACAGATGGGAAAGCAAATGAATTCATATGAGACCTGTTAACTTGCAGTAAAAAACTTCTGATGATTTGTTCATGATCAGAAAATGAGTTGATGATAAAAGAAATATTTAAAGTTACTGTGAAAGCTTTGGAATTATAAAAAAAATCATTCAAAGAAGATCAAATATGAAGTCTTAAGCAACGAAAATAAACAAATTCCACATGTGAATAATAAATACGTGTTCAACATTAAGAGTAGAGAAAATTTATACATGAATTTGAGATAAAATGGTTTATTTTAACATATATTTGATATTATATTAGTAGCTTTTTAATAATAAAACAAGTTAAGAACAAACGAGAAAAAGCAGAAACATCTTCAGACTATCTGCGGTGTGGCAGGGTAATGTCTTGCCCATGTAGAGCTGTATATGTGGACAAGTTAATTTCTTAAAGTAAAAACCATGTAATTTATTTTACAAATTAGTGGAGTTACATATAACTACTTCATACATTCTTAGTCTAAATTAGCTTGCATCATAAAGCTCCTTCCCCTCAATCACCTGTCACCATTCCTGTTTAAACCCCAGGGTACCTATGTTCAAACTTTTCTTTAAAAAGAAAAACGGCTAATACAAAATTAATGATTGGTGTATGAGACCTGTTGTCTTGGTTCCTTAATATCTTGGGTCTTGGGGTTTATGCAGGGTCACTTGGCTCGACCTGGGAGGAGGGGACTGGCCCTGCCTGGACTGAGTCTACCAGGTTGATCTCAGTCCTCGGGGAGGCTTTGCCCTGGAGGAGGTGGGAATGGTGGCTGGGCTGGGGGGAATGGTAGGGGGAAGAACAAGGGAATCCATGGCTAATATGTAGGACTGAATGGTATTGAAAAATAAAATAAAATTAAATTAAAAAAAAGAAGTAATACAAAAAAATATCTTGGGTCTTACATGTCTAAATTGGGTTTCCTTCCTTCCTTCCTTTCTGTTCAAGTCACTTTTTTTTTATTGGCTCAAAATTTCCTGTTAGAATCTATTTTCATTTCCCTGATAGATTTTTTTTAGCTAGTGTTTTATTTTCATAAATTTTACTTGTATAGTTTCATTTCTGCTATTATTACTTAACAACTTAGATTTAAAACTTAAATTTTCTCTCTTGAATGTGGAAGGTGGACAAAAATAACTAGTAATTTTTTTTTCCTAGAGGTCCTTGATTTCTTTATTTCTGCTCATCTGTTTCTAACTTTCCACAATGAACATGTCCTGCCTTTGTCTTTTTCTTTTTTTTTTTGTTTGTTTTTTTTTTGTTTGTTTTTCTTCATCTTTCTTCATTTTTTTAAAATTTATTTATTTATTTATTTTTAAATTGCACTCATGATATTAATCACATTTGTGGTATTCATAGATTATATTCACAGTATTCATTCAATTATATATATATATATATATATATATTTAATTTTAAATGGTGAATGTCATTTATTGAAGGGGGGAGGAGATTTAAATACAGGCTTACAGCACAATGGGAGGACCCCAGTGGGCTGAAGTTCGCTACTGATGTTTTACAGTCTTGCTTCTAATCTGTTAACACCCATTATTCAGGATACATAGACAAGAAACTTCTCTTAAGCATTCAGGAGATTGGAACTTGGCAGGGAATTGGCATAGGGAGGATCTCAAGGTCAAGGTGCTCAAGCAAGGCAGCAGTTACCCAAAACGGGGGCCAGGACCCTACAGGTCCACCTTTTATTAATAAATGAGCTTCTGACTTGGGTTGCGTGGGTCACCTTACCCGTCATGGAGACGCCTGCCCAGGCCACACAGGTGCTCTGTCTTAGGTTGGTGAGTGCCCCCCAGACATTACCCGTCTCTGAATACTCATTTTCATACAGGCTCAATAGTGTGTGAGCTGCAGAGTTAACTGCTGCCAAAGATCTCAAGTCACTTTTATTCTTTCAGTGGAGGAGTCTATAATGTTTAGTGGTGGACCAGTAGGACTGAGATATGGTGTTCCTTGTGGAGCTGATGCAAGCAATTCTAGAGCATTGTAGAGAACCCTCAGCCAGAACACTCTAATTGGTGAAGAGGCCAAATAGCTCAAAATCCTAGAGTGAAATGCCCTTTATCTGTGGGAAAGCCTGGGGTGGGAGGCTATATGACTTCATGACTGCAGTGAAATCCCTAGGCTGTCTGTGGCCCTAAGGAGAAAAAGCTAAGTTCCTTCCCTTGGTGGAAAGCGAAATTCCTGGGAGCTGTGAATGTGCCTGATAAAGGAGGCCATAGGCGTTCTGTGAATGCATCAAGGTTCCTAGGTAGTAGAATTTCATAATATTTTGTTATGAGATACTGGGGTTTCATTTTTCAGTGCTAAGGTATCACTGATACAAATAATTTAAATTTTCTTCTGTGATAAAATTTAACTCCTTTATGTGAATATCAGTTTCTTGTTTTATTAACTTAGTAGCACAACTATGGTCTATTCACAATTATTTAAGAATTCATGATTGTATAATCACCTTGTAGGAGTCAATTTATCTACACCTGGATCTGTGAAGTTATCTTTGAGTAAAACATTAAATTTAGTTTTGAAGTTATAACCATGTACTCTTTTCTCAAGCTCACTCATTTCATTATTCTCTAATTTGGAACACTTTTTTAAAATGAATCAAACAATTATTTGAAATAATTATATATTAATATAATCATATTATTGAAGTATATAAATTATATAGTTTATAATTTACAGAGTTTTATGGATTTATTTTACAATGAATAGCATTTATTACATCATGTATTTACCAACAGAACTATAATAAACTCTAATTTATACTAAAAATGTCTTACATGTTAACACAAATTAAATTTATATAATGAATTCAAAATAGTTTAAAATATCACACTACATTTGTAATTAAATTTAAAACAAAGTCATGCTATCTCTGAACATTTGTCTAAAGTAAATAGTAACTTTCCTTAAACCTAATTAGGGACATGCTAAAACCAATGAAGAATGGGAAGAAAGGGTACACTACTCACTCTGGGAAGATGTTACAGAAGTCCTGTTTCTCCACTAGCAGCTGCCTTCTACAGTCCACAGAAGTGTTTGAAAAGGCCAGACAACATGTAAATATCCTATGTACTAATTTTAGCATAGCTAATACCTTTGCAGAATACTGTAGACATGCTAATGTGTGACACAGATCCAGTCAACTGGAGTTGGCTAAGTTCTCACTCCAAAGAGAGATTTATGCTGGTGTCAAGGACTAGCTTCCTCTTTTTTTCAGAGCATATTGGTGTGTATATAATTTTCCCCAATACACAGCACCCATCTTCTAACATGTCTTATTCTGTTCATAGTATTTGAAATATCACCTTCAAAAGACAGAATAAAACAACTTTTTAGCCTACTTCTTTTAAAGAAAAAATACTATAAAATACACAAAACTTTATAGTATTAAAATTATTTTTTTTAATTTTAGTAATTCTTCAAGAATTTCAAATAACATATTTTGTTTTGACTCGCTTCCCTCCTCTAACTTATCCCAGAACCACCTCCAATTTCTAGCCACCCAAATTTCTCTTCTTTTTAATTTCTTATGTACCCATGGAGCTCAATTTAGATTGACCATAGACTCCAGAGTGTGGGGCCATCAGCTAGAGCACATACCACTTACCAAGAGTCACACCCTTGAAAGAAACTGACTCTTCCTAGCCCAGAAGTTGACAATCACCAAGAGCTCAGCTCTTGGTAGGATTTCATGCCCAAATGCGCTTCCCATTCTAACAGCTCAAAGTACACAATGGAGGAATATGCCATTATTATTTGGTAAATTAACAAAAATTCCTATGTCATCAGAGAAGCTTTTATATATAGTAGCTCTTACAGAGATACTTACCTACCTACGGTCATTGCTGCTCAATTCACAATAGCTAGGAGTTACTTGGGTATCCATCAGTGATGAAAGGATAATGGAAATGTGGCACATGTAAACAATGGAATAATATTCAGCTGTAAGAAAAACTAAAATTATGAAATTTACACATAAATGGATGAATCTGGAAACAACTATTTGGAGGGACAAACTTGGTCCCAGAATGACAGATATCACATATTTTCTCTCAGATGTGGATTCTACTTTTGAATCTTTAAATTCATTAGGACTATCCATGGAAATCAGGAAACAACTAAGATAGTTTTAAGGATTTTCAAATATTTCAAACATTGATAAAATATAGAGAAAAGATTGACTAATGGGGAAGTCATCATTACATAACATTCTAGGACAGAAAAAAACATAGTTCAAAGTACATAAAGTCTCCTTTTTGTAATATGATTTAATGAAGAAAAGACTAATTGTTTAATTTTTTAGTAAGTGTTTATACTGGTTACTTTGTGATAATTTGACACAAACTAATATCACCAGGAAAGAGGGGACCTTAACTGAGGAATTGCCTCCATCACACTGATATTTCCTTGATCAATAATTGATGAAGGAGGACCTAACCCACTGTTGGTTGTGGCATTCTTAGTCATGTGATCCTGGATTTTATAAGAAAGCAAGCTGAGGAAGCCATGGGGAGCAAGCCAGTAAAATGTGATGATATTTTATTTGTGCTGAAATGTGGTGATATTTTATATGTATGTTAATAAATAAAGCATGCCTGGAGATCAGGGGGAAAAGGCCAGCCATTTTAAGTTAACAAAATCAGGCATCACATGCCCTTAAGTCAATCACTTATGATGCAGGGTCTCTGTGTGTTCAAGGCCATACTAGGAAACAGAGCCAAGTGTGGTGACACATGCCTTTAATCCCAGTACCACCCATAGAGACCTGGAGATCTGTACAGACAGGTAGTGATAAGGAAGTGAGGTGGCTGCTAAGATAGCCAATGAGAGGGCAGAACAGCAAGGCAATAAAGGCGTAGGTAAGACAGGAAGTAGCTTGCATTTGGAAGCTGCAGAGTTGGTGAGGAAAGGTTGGCTGGTGGCTTTCCCAATTTCCCTGATCTCTCTAAGGCTTTCACCTCTATATTTGGCTTTGTGTTTTTTATTTAATAAGACCATTTACATAATAAGACCATTTGCAAATTCATCTACCGTAAATTAATGCGTATTCTTCCATGGTCTCTGTTTAAGTTCTTGTCTTCAGATTCCTGAATGAGTTCCTGCTTTAGATGCTCTATAATGGAAACCCATTACTTGCATGTTATTTTTGGGCAGTGTTTTAACACAGCAATTTAAAGCAAACTAAGTTGGATATGTAGTTATTTATAATGAAAACATTTCAAAAGATAGTGTAAACATGGTTTACAAACTTGGAAGAGGTGTCTGGAAGATTCTGTTTGAAAAAAAAAATGAACAATAAAACTTGCTGACTCTGGGGATTTTCTAGTAATAGGTTGATGTGAACTTTTAAACATTCCGCTACCATTTATTCTATAAATACTAGTCAACTAGCAAACAACAGATTCTAAATATATCACTCTTAATAATATAAAATATAAATTTCATCATCAAATTGATATTATTTCTATGCATTAAAATATATTTTGTATGGATTATTAGTGAATAATTTTATTTGACATCAATAACAGACACACTGCTTTTACAAGTATTTTGCATTATAAAGTTTATATTAAACTAAAATAAAACTTAGAAGTTGAATTAATACATGCCCTAAAGCTGTTTATCCATCTGTTTGTCAAGCTATTGAATAATGCTATTTCATTTTCATAACTTTTGGAATATTGCATGTTGAAAGCCAATTTACATAAAATACTGTTTTCTCTATTCCCTATCTAATTATAAAGAACGTCTGATTGTCTGATTCTAATGAAGTATCTTATTGCACAAATATTATAATGTTCAAAGTAATTTCCCACATGAAATGAACATTTATTTAATGTGGCATAGTGTTTATTTTATTAAATACATGAGATGCTGTCATCTTAAAAGATACTTTCTTAGTTTATTCTTTCTCATCTGTGAAATCAGACACATCTAAGTTACTAAAGTTGATTTAATAAATCATAAAAATATTAGGATTATCTTTGCAATAATTTTATCCCATTACTATACATAAAATGAATTATTTAATCTAATACAAAAAAGAATTTTTATTTACTTACATGTTACTTACATGATTAGAATTTTTACATTAAATATTTTGTTATAATTTCAATTACTACATTAATTAATAATACCATAAAAACAATAAAAACTATTCTTTGTATATAAAGAACTGAAATTCTCATCTAAATTTTTGTCTACTCTCTTTGCAAGAGAAAGGAGTAAAAGCAAAAATCCACATGTATGCCCTTAAATGTAGAAGCATGATCGCTGAACTAAAGAGTAGAGAGTTAAGCAAACCTGTGTAATATTACTTGTATCTATAAGTGCTTAGGTCTGACCCTTTGCAATAGCACAACCAAATACTGTGCTTATACCCAAGGAGGGCTATTTCTCCAGCTCTCAGAAATCCTTACTTTACTCTAATGCCTTTTGTTGACTTTAAACCACATTAACCTTTTCAGGTCCATGATAGCATGCCTATTGTTATTGTGCTTGTGTGCCTCATGTTTTGACAATCATGGTTCTAAGATTTTATGGGTGTAGCTGCTGACATTTATGGGAGATACAATCTCACAGCAAATTCCCTATTACCATGGCTCTAGAAAATTTTATACCACCCCTTAAGCAATGATTTCTGAAACTTTGGTGCTGGGTCCTTTTGTATCCATATTGGACTGGGCTCCACAACCCTGAATTTTGATTGGTTTTGGTTTTCTATAAAAGTTTTCCTCACTCTCCAGCTGCTAAACTGAAACCTGAGGTACATCTCTATGATATGCTTAGTATAAAGAGAGAATCATTGACAACTGTTCTCTGACCTTCCCAACTGTGCTCTGGCATGTGTAAACACATGTCACATATACAAATACACACAAACACACAGCAAACTAATAAAGACATATTAAAAGAGTGATATTTTGAAATTGCATGCATCTTTATGTAAAGATTGGCTTTTCAAAATATTTTATCACCCTACTCTTTCTGTTAAGTACTTTCTATTTATATTTTGAGATAGGGGATTTGCTTACAGCAAGTGGTATTGATAGGGAATGGTGCCATGTTCTACAATGATGGCATCAAGTTTCCCTGCCTTTCTTTGCTTTCTTTCAGCAGGTGATGTGATCAACCTTAAAATATTTCATGGATGGTGCAATGCATATTTTGATATCTGAAGTTCCATAATATAAATTTGTTCAGTATTTAGGTATTCTCCCTTTTGATCTTCGATTAAAAGTGACAGAGACTATATTCATTAAGCTATAGGCACCAAAAGTTTCTGGTTGTCATGAAATTAAATGTATGTATGAAATATCCAGGTTGTAATTAATTGAAGAAACAAAAGTGTAGTTAATGTCATATAATAGTTGCCTACTTGAAAGTCTAATTTTCCCCAAAAATATTCCTCAAAAAAAGCATAAAAATTTAAAAAGCTTTGTGAATTTGGAGGAGACTAACTTTAGTATCAAAATGAGTTCACTGTTTTGTATAAGGTGCATAGATTGCACTCAGATTTCTCTTTCTTTGAAGCTTCATTCCCATATGAAAAAATATTTAAAGTAACCATAACTCTGAATTGTTCTTTATCATATATAAGGGGACCAGCTTATATTGTTCTGCACGGCCGATAATTCTAGGATTGTCTTTTAATTTTAGGATGTGTCCTGGGTGTTTACAAATTTCCTGAGGTTCTTATTCTTATGTTGACAAAAAGACTCTAATATTGGAAAAAATATCAGTATTATGTTGCAGGGATTCCTTATGACAGAATCCTGTTAGGCATTTCATTATACTTTCAGGTAAAACCTATTACCATTCCTTTTCTCAAGTACTCAACTCTTCATTATAGCTAGCAAAACTGGAGTGAGGAGGTGATATTCAGATAAAAAAAGGACAAATAAATTTAATGTGAAGATGAGTCAAACAGATAAATTGTTTTTTGGTATTTTGATAAGTCAGTGAAAAAGTGTCTAACAGCAGCTACCCACTTATACCACTTCAAAGGAAAACTAAAAACATTTTGGACAAACAATCTCTAGACATCCATTATCCTATTTCACTGTGGTGCATGCTGTGTAAACCATTTAAAATTATCTAGACTATCTGGCAATTTCTTCTTGTGGTATAGTGAGACAAAAGAAATGCAGACCATCCCCAGCTAAATGGAAAGAAAATACAGTGCAGGAAAAAGAATAGAAAGAAACATTCTCCACACTTGAAAATCCCCATGGCTAATAACATTGATTATTTTGTAGCCAAGATCACAGTTTAATTTAAATGCCAACCATTTCCTGACCAAAGAAGTTTTATCAGATTTGACACTTTGAAAGTATTTCCTTTCTATGGGACAGTGCCCTGACTTTAAAATGACCCTCTGTTACTACACAAGCAGACACAGACTTTATATTTTTTCTAAGATTTAAAATTTGTACTTATTTTTAATTATTTAAATATTTTCATAATATATATTTTGATCCTAGTTTCCTGTCCTTGAGCTTGGCCCAATCCTCCTCAATCACTCTAGTTCATGTTCGTTTGTTGTTTCTAAAAATGAGCTATTGTGTCAAAAATCAAGCTTAGCATTTATAATTCTCCATTATACCTAAAAATTAACATCATATATTCATTTGTCTAAATGTGAGTTATCATTATAATCGGTAGTCCCAGACACCTTTGACTGTGTGTGTGTGTGTGTGTGTGTGTGTGTGTGTGTGTGTGTGTGCACATGGATGCGTGTGTGCACGTGTGTACAAAAGGACACAAGAGAACGTCTGGTTTCCTGCTCTGCAACTCTTACCATGAATGAACCTTGAGGCTGGATGACAGCTGGCAAGGCCCAGAAATTCTAAGACAAAGTTTCCTTAGAGTCATAAACCACATCTGGCCCCTAGTCAGCACTTCTGCATAATCCTAGAGCCCTGAGGGGAGGGTTTTGATAAAAACTCCCCATTTAGTGCTAAGTATTCCAACGACTCTCTCTGAACATTTTCTAGTTTGTACATTTCTTTGTTAATTACCCTCCACTAAAAAAAGTAGTTTATTTGAATAAATTTGAACAATCCTCTTGTCGTTTGTTGTTTTTAAGTTTTGTTTTTATTTGTTTTTGAGACATAGAGAAAAAGAGCATGAATTTGGAAGGGATAGGAAGGAGAGTATCTGGGAAGAGTTTCGGTGGGGCGGGGGGAAGAATATGAAAAAACTACAAGGTCTTTAAAAACATAAATTAAAAAAATATAAAAAATTCTGAATCCTTCTTCCTTGTTCTCAAACAAGGTGACTGAAAGAGATGATCTGAAACCATAGAATTTCCTAAGAACTTTTATTTAATAAATATGTCATTCTCAAGTTCATAGGTGTGTTTGTGTGTAACTGTGTGTGTGTGTGTGTGTGTGTGTGAGTGTGTGTAAACATTAGATTGCAGGTGTACAAGTTCACATTTGTTTGTGTATTCAGAGGTCAGATGTTATCATTCAGTCTCCTGCATGATTGTTTTCCACCTCATTTTTTTTTTGAGGCAGGATATCTCATGGAAGCTATAGCTCATCCATTCTGGAAAATTGGCTACCCCAAAAAACTCGAGGGCTTCCAGTGATTCTGCCCCCATAGTGCTGAACATATGGATGTGAACCAACTGCCCTGCACAGTCTTTTTGTGAGTGCTTGGTGTCAAAGTTTATTTCCTTATGCTTATGCAGCAGGCACTCTACTAAGACATCTTCAAAGCCCCTTAAAATTTGTAATTTGTTGCATTCCCTTAACTGGACTAAATTTCTACTATAGTGAATAATTTGTTTTCATCTATCTTTTATGTGTTATGTAGAAGAAATACGTTGTTGTTTAAGCATTGATGACAATATAGAGTATAAAACAGTTACTTTTAAATGTCACAAAAATGTAGTAGCAAGTGTTTTTATACTTTTTTGATAATACTTTCAACCCTCAAAGAAAGGAACTCCTTATTAAAGAGTTTTAGAGCATGTACTTGGTGCATTACTGTGATTTTTAAGTGCAGAATCTACAAAACCCTTACTTTACGCTAGATAAATCATGTAGTGTGCAAATCATCCTGTGGATTTCATGAAGCAAAATCCAAAAGAATCTGTTTAGAAGCAGTTTTACAGCCATTTTATAGTATTGCTTTTTCTTCTCTGTGCCTCTGCTAACTGCCATTTCTAAGCACTTAATCAGTCTGAGGCTTTATCTGTGATAAGCATTCACATATATTCTGACATTTAAATTTTGTCGTTACATGAGGGATAGATGATGATATCCCTATCTCACAAATTAGGACACTAAAGCTGGGACACTTAGAAACTTAGTCCAAGGTGACACAGCTCGCAGGGCTGATTTGAATTATTTGAAATGAAGCCGGTTTGATTGCAATGGCTGTGTCATTAATCACCATGCCACATTTACTTCACCGTATGTATCTTGCTGTATTCAGGCCTTCTTTATCTGTCTCAATTTCCACCGTACTTTTTATGCTTCCTTTAAAATCCTTGACTGTATTTTTCCATAACAGTCCATACAAAGGGAGAACTCACCTCAAGACATGTACTTTAAAAATAATGCTTTTGATGTTCATTGAATGGACTGTTATTTCATGCTCTTGAGCATGAAAATTTTAAATTTCAGCTTTTAAAATGTTATGTTTATTTTTTTTAATTTTTTAAATGTGTGTGTATGTGCAAGTCCCCATTGAAGCAGGAAGAGGGTGCCAGACACCATTGAGCTAGAGGTACAGGCTATTGTGCACTACCTTACATGTGTTGTGGGGACCAAACTTGGATTCACTGCAAAAGCAGGAAGTGTTCTCTATAGATCCTCTTCTCCAACCCCAGAGACTCTTTAGATTTCAGACTTTCAAAGGAAGTTACTTCTTATTGTGGTTTGCAGTTGCTTTATTAAAATGTACCATCTACTCAAGTTAAATACAAATTTATTTTTGTACAACTATTACTCCTGAAATTTATCTTCCATATAAGGTGTAATTTCCTAATTTAGTGAGAGTTTTTCATCCTTTCATTGCTCATGTACTGCTAGTCTGTTTATAAGTCATCCTCCATTGTTAAAGATTACAAAAATAGTAAGTTATTGTAATTTATATTCATGTTTTTATAAAAAAAACATTAAGGAAAATGTACTTGCTTTTAAAACCATTTGAAGTTTAGATTTTTTGCATTTGGAATACCTACTATACATTTCTTAACTCAGTTATTGCAACAGTAATTTAAACTGTTGAATTCTTTTATATTTATTCCAAAGTTCTCTGACATTCTGTGCCCATTAATACACTGTACAAGATCATATAATAGGCTCTGACTATGAAAGGACATTTTTCCCTATTGATGGGTGATATCGCTCTGTATGCTGTGAATGTGTTGCTCTGATTGGTTGAAAAATAAAATGCTGTTTGGCTAGTAGCCAGGCAGGAAGTGTAGGAGGGATAAGCAGGCAAGGAGAATTCTAGGAAGAAGAAGGCTAAGTTAGGAGATGCCAGCCCACCATCCAGGGAGCAGTATGTCATGGCACAAAGATAAAGCCACAGAACACGTGGCAACATGTAGAGTAACAGAAATGGGCTGAGTTTAAGTGTAATAGCTAGTCAGTAGTCAACCTGACCTAATGGCCAAGCAGTTATAAATAATATTAAGCCTCTGTGTGATTATTTTATAAGCAGGCCATGGGACTTCAGGACCCAGGTAGGACTGGAGAAACTTCTAGCTATGCCCTGTAAATAATAAAGTCACTTAATATTCAAGATTGTGAATTAGCACTTAATCTCCTATCAGTCCATGGATGCCTTAGTAAACTGAAAAAAAAACTGTAGAATAAATACTAAAATGTAATAATTATTTATAGTGTATATTTATTTCTATTTCCTGAAAAGGAATTTAGAGTTGCCATTGCTCTTCGTCTGGTTAGTTTAACATGTATACATGAAGGACATTCAATTTTCTCAGTTTAACTGGAGTTCCTTTTATAATTCTTCATCAAGTTTATTCACAAGACATGTCAGGACTAATAACTCATACATTCTAATTTTCATTATTAAATTTTATTTTATGTGTATGCGTGTTTTACCTGTGGGAATGGTTATTCATCATGTGTGTTCATTGTTCCTTTGGAACTAGAGATAGATGATTATGAACCATCATGTGGGTGATAGAAATCTAACTAGGGCTCCTTAGAAAAGCATCCACTATGACTTTAAACCTCTAAGCAGTCTCTCTAACTCCTTAAAACATAGTACATTTTATGGCAGTTCTTTCCTGCCAATTTCTATCACCCCTTCCTGGCTGTTGAGTGCATCAGTGGTTTCACCATCCTCAATATGCAATGTAGCAATAAGCTTCAACACCAACACTGTTGTCACAAATTTCAGTTCATTTTTTTTGTTTGTTTATTTTCTTTCCAGTTCCCTAAACACTTGATGAAATGGGTGGTAGTAGGCCTTGCATTTGTGAGTACTCACACATCTGGTCCTTTCTTTGTTCGGTGCAAATCAGCAGCCGGTATAGTTCTCAACCTTGACTTTTCACAAGGATTTGTGTTAACCATACTCGTTTATTGACATATTAGAAAGAATCTTTATTGATGCTCTTGTTCAGTTTTCTCTGAAATTTTGAACTATTTAGCATCTGTAAATCATGATTATTTCTTCTGATCAGCATCTTGGTTTTGGTGGATTTCTCATAATGAAAAAAGAAGTAGGGGCAATGTGTATTAGGATATTTACTTGTATTGAGAGACTCCAAAAGATTGGTCTTGTATTTATGATTGTCATTTAAAAATCAATTGTTTATAAGCACTATTTCATAAGTGAGGGCCAGGCAAATATCATGACAGCCTGCCCTGTTAATTCAGTTAAGAACTAGGCCGTGGTCCTTGTTTTTTTTTTTTTTTTTTTTTTGGAAGTAAGCAGGCAATTTCTGAGGAGGAGCCATGAACAAAGGACAATCAATCCCCAACACCCTCAACAGCAAGGATGAGGAGGCCTGGTACATGCCATCCAGACCTGAACCATAAACAGCTCAAGGAGATAACCAAATAAGGACAAGCCTGAGACTTGTCCAGGCCTGCCAAAAATAGAAAACTATGCTGACCAGCCTCTAACTAGCCCTGGTCAATTAGAACATACTGATATGATTGCCACATTCTTGAGCCAATCATACATAAAATGATCTAACTGCCCTGGGAACTCCCCTTCATCTGTGCTTAAAATGAGCTCACATGTCTCTCTCAGGGTCTTTGCCATCTTGCCTTTGTGTGGGATGGCAGGCCCCAAAATGTTGAAATAATAAACATTCTTGCTGATGGCATATATGTGGTCTTTTGTGGGACTGCCCTAAAACCCTAACATTATATTTTGATAGCTAAGACAACTCTTTTTTATGTATATTTGGTTAATATCTTAGAAATTCATTATTAAATGTTCAGTATTTACTAAGGCTCTATATTAAGTCCAAAGTACTTTTTAAAGTTGAAAATCTATATGGCTTTGATCCAATATTTTAAAGGAATGTGCTTTGATTCATATAGTATTGGAACAAAAAACGTATCTCTACCTCCAGTGGACACAGCATACACAATCAATCTGTTTTACTATGTAGCTCAAGTGACAGAGTGGGTTGACATAATTGAATCATTGTAAGATATTCTTTTCTGATTCGTCTCAAAACCAATAGGCTTTTACATAATTTAGTAGTGAAGCCAAGATAGACTATCTAACTGCATTGCTTACTTTTCTTTTGGTGTGACCATACACCACAACTAAAGAAACAAATAGAAGGAAAGATGTGTTGGGGATTACAGTCACAGAGTGATGAGGATATGATGGCAGAGCAGAGATACTAGGTACTGCATACTCATCTGGAGCAGAATGTGAAGGCAAATGTATATCTTGAATTACCAAAATAATGCAAAGAAAGTGAACCCTGAATGGCTCAAGGCTTTGAAACCCAAAGCCTATCCTCACTCATGTGTTTCCTCCAGGAAAACCACATTTCTAAACTTTTCCAAATAGTGTTTCAGAATGCGAACCAAATCATGAAATATCAGAGCCTATGGGAAACTTTTATTCAAATCACCTCCCAAATGAGGAATATATTATTTGCAAAATACAAAGTGATTCCATCTGAAATTCCCGTTCGTTTACTCAGATTTTCTATTTCCAGCATTCCCTCTGTTTGTGTCTTCTTCATTTTTTCTATTTCCCTTTTCAGGTCTTGGACTATTTCCTTCATCTGTTTCATTGCTTTTTCAGGATTTTCTTTCAGGGCTTTATTGTTTTCTTCCAGAGCTTTATTGTTTTCTTCTACTTTATTTGACCTTTCCTCTAGTTTTTTATAGTGTTCTTCCCATTTTTTGTTTGTCTTTTTCTCTATATAAGCCTCTACCTTCTTCATGATGTTATTCATAAGGCTGTTTTCTTCTGCTTCTTCCAATTTTTGATGTTCAGCTCTAGATGTTGGAGGAGGGCTAGGTTCTGGTGATGCTGTATTACTCTTCATTTTGTTGTATGTACTTCTGCCTTGACGTCTGCCCATCTCCTTGTGGTTCGATCTTGGTCTTATCAGCGCACTTGGTCCAGAAAGAGCTGATAGATTCAGGAAGTCTCTCTCTCTTGTCCAGATGGGAGCTCTCTTGTCCAAATGGGAAGTCTGAGGCAGGATGGGAGTTCTTGTCCAGAAGAAAAGTCTGGGGCAGGATGGGAGCTGGGGGCTGGTCTCTAAGTCTCAGGAAGTGGCTGGGGTCTTGGGCGATGATGGGCGTGGGAGCAGGGTGTGGGGATTGCAGGGTCTGTAGGGGGTCTTGGGGAAGGGGAGCCTTCCTGGTAGGGGTGGGGATAGAAGGGAACCTCCCTGGTGGCCAGAACCTGGGGCCAAGTTGGGCAGGTCTTCCCCGGAGTGGCTGGTGCTCAGGGATGGGATCTAGACTGAGGGCAGGCACTCACCTCTTGTCCAGAAGAGAAGTCCTGGGCAGGATGGGAGCTGGGGGCCGGTCTCTAAGTCTCAGGAAGTGGCTGGGGTCTCGGGCAATGATGGGCGTGGGGGCAGGGCTTGGAGATTGCAGGGTAGGAATAGTTAATTGTCTGTTTTTTTCTTTGTTTATTGCAAGAAGTAGAAAATAACACAAGCAACTTTCCATATTAGATTGTATTCAGGTTAGTATAGTTACATTCCTCACATTACTAAACCCATAAAAGTTTCATTGAGGATGGAGCCTATGAACCATAATATTTGTTACTCCACTATCTCAAAGATATTTTACCAACACATTTAGAGGCAATTGTTACTTTTTAATGATTCAATTAAATTAGTATAACACCACTACAATGAACTTGTGTTTATATCTAAAAGAGAAAGTTGATCAAGGTCCCTCAGACTAAATAATGATGTAGAGGTTGAGAATAGACCTTGACTTGATTCAATATACTTGTATTAATAGGACAAAATTGGAGTTCCTTTTGACAATGACAATCCATTCCACACTCTTAACTGACCTTGATAGGAGAGATGGATTTGGAGAATGGAAGAGATAGTTATAAGCACAAGCGTTCTAACTCAATAAAAATAGCTTTTTATAGTACTTATAAATATAGTCTTTATAAACAGTTTGTTCTGGCTAGTTTTATGTCAACTTGACACAGCTAGAGTTACTGGAGAAGAGGGGGCCTCAGTTGAGAAAATGCCTCAGTAAGCTCAGGCTATTGACAAGCCTACAGGGTATTTTCTTTTTCAGTGATTCATACGGTGGGATCAGTCCATTGTGAATGGTGACACCCCTGGGCAGGTGTCCTGGATTCTGAAAGAAAAAAAAAAAGGTTCTCATAAGCCAATAAATAGCATCCCTCCATGGCCTCTGCAATAGTTCCTCAAGGAATCTATACATATGAATTCTCAACATTATGGTTTCTTGAACAAGATAATCATTGTGACAACAGTAAAGGACATGACAACTGGTAAAGAGAAAATAACACATGATCTCACCCTAGATAAAGAACTGCAGGTGTCCAATATCTACTGGAAGAGGGAGAATCAGTCTCCTCACTGACAGGTTTTCCAGTCCAAAGTGATTATCCCAGAACACATGCAACTAAGAGCAAGGCTACATGAACTGAGAGGTTATCTATGCAGGCATGCGTACACATTTGTTTTCACATTTAGTAATAGTAATCAGACAAGGTCTCATTAATTTTTGAGTGAGCAAATTTAGAACACTTGGAGACTAGATGGGGGTTGGGAGTAATGTAGATACAATGCTCATGAATAAAGTTATCAAAAATAAAATCACTGTAAAGATAAATGTTCAGAGAACAAGAAAAAGATTTGGAGGAATCCTCTGCACCATTCCTTTGGTATAGGCATTAAGTGGTGACCTAGGCAATAAAATAGAAAGTTGGGGGTCATAGCAGGCTACAGAACATTAGTTTGGGATGCTTATCTTGGCCCTTTCCAAAAACATGAAAGGAGGATGTGGGTTATAACTCTCTAGTGGTGCAACCAAACACTGTCTAGCATGTGGAAAGCCCTGGTGAAATACTATGGACACATACAAAACAATCATTTACAAAGAATGTAACAAACAGACTCAGTGTATTCAGAACACATAAATGATTATTAAATGCCAGGGATGAAAGAAGCAGACAGCAAAATATTGTTCAAACGTTTTAGTACAAATTTCCCAGAAGACCATACATGGTCAAAGGTTATGTAGAAATAGGGTCAAACTTTTAATACTTCCTGAGAATGAAAACTAAACTGTAATTGGTCATGCATGTGTTTGGGCTAAAGTAAAAAGAATAAAGCAACAATATTAACTGTTGGCAAAAGATGTGTATATTAGAGCTGTCAATGTTTGTTTATGAGTTGGCAAAACAATAAAAATAGAATAAGCCAAGTTTGAACCAATAAACTAATGAAGACAACTTAATACATTCCATGCAGCTAGCAAATCACTGGGATGATAGTTGAATAACTATTATCTTCCATATTTGACTAAGATATGCATATATACATAGTCCCTACATTACTCAGATAGTAATATTGAGAGCACTATTGTTCATAGTGAGTCAAGCACTTATGTGTGATAAATGTTCATCAAAAGTAAATGCATATGGGTATGACAGTTGTGTAACTTGTTCTGTTCATGTGGCTCCCAGCCATGGAATCACAACCTGTCCCTGGTTCTTGAGCTGGCTTTTGGAAACCCATTCCCTATGCTTGGTTGCCTCACCCAGACTTGATGCCTAAACTTGAGGTGCCATTTTTGTTTATGCCCACGGGAGGCTTGTTGGTTGTTTTTGCTCTTTTTGGTGGGCCCAACACCTAGCTCCCTCCAAAAAAATCACATACAGAGGCTTGTTTTTAATTATAAATGTCTGGTATTAGCTTGACTTATTTCTTGTCAGCTTTTCTTAACTTCAAATTATCCCATCTACCTTTTGCCTCTGGACTTTTTCCTTTGCTTATTTCTGTATATCTTACTTTCTTTTTTTTTAATTTATTTTATTTTATTTTACAATATAATTCAACTTTACATATCAGCCATAGATTCCCCCGTTCTCCCCCCTCCCGCCCAGCCCCCCTCCCCCTGGCCCACCCCCCATTTCCATTTCTCCTCCAGGGCAAAGACTCCCCCAGGATTGAGATCAACCTGGTGGGCTCAGTCCAGGCAGGTCTAGTCCCCTCTTCCCAGGCTGAGCCAAGCATCTCTGCTAAGCCCCAGGTTTCAAATACAGCCAATTCATGCACTGAGCACAGGACCCGGAACTTAGGGGAGCGGGAGATCCCAACTGGATCAAGAACAGAGAGGGAACACAAGGAATGTTCATGGTAAATGAAGACCACATGAGAATAGGAAGAAGTAAAGTGCTAGAGAGGTCCACAGAAATCCACAAAGATGCCCCCACAATAGACTGCTGGCAATAGTCGAGAAATAGCCCAAATTGACCTACCCTGGTGATAGGATGGCCAAACACCCTAATTGTCATACTAGAAACCCCATCCAGTGACTGAGGGAACTGGATGCAGATATCCACGGTCAGGCCACGGGTGGAGCTCTGGGAGTCCAATCGGGAGAAGGAAGAGGGTTTAAGTGAGCAAGAGTTGTTGGGACCAGGGATGGATGGAATACAGGGACAAGTGGCCAAACGAATAGAAACACATGAACTGTGAACCAATGGCTGAGGGGCCCCCAAATGGATCAGGCCCTCTGAATGGGTGAGACAGTTGATTGACTTGATCTGTTTGGGAGGCATCCAGGCAGTTGTATATCTTACTTTCACTCTTACTCTGTGGCTGGCTGTGTAGCTAGGTGGCTGGCTCCTAGCATCTTCTTCTCCTTGTTTTCTTGCTCCTTTTTCGTCTTCTTCCCAGATTTCTCCTATTTAACTCTCTACCTACCAATGCCGTCTATCCTTTTTTTTTTTTGCCTTGCTATTGGTCATTCAGCTATTTATTAGATGTGGTGGTATTGTGTTCCCCAAAATATTGTGTACCTTAATAAACTTATCTGGGGTCAGAGACAGAACAGCCACAATATTAAACATGAGGATAGGCAGTGGTAGCATACGCCTTTAATCCTAGCATTCCTGAGACAGAAATCCCTCTGGATCTCTGTGAGTTCAAGGCCACATTGGAAACAGCCAGACGTGGTGACACACGCCTTTAATCTCAATAAATCAGCCTTTAATCCCAGGGAGTGGTGGTAGAGAGCAGAAAGGTATATAAGGCGTGAAGAAACTTGAGGCATTTTGGCCTGGTTAGGTTTGGCCTGGAGAAGCATTTGGGCTGGTTAATCATTCAGGCTTCTAGTAGCAGTTCAGCTGAGAGTCATTTGGATATGAGGACATAGAGGCTTCCAGTCTGAGGAAGCAAGACCAGCTGAGGATCCGACAAGGTGAGATAGCTGTGGCTTATTCTCTCTCTCTGACCATCCAGTGTTCACCCCAATAACTGGCTGGGTTTGATTTTATTAATAAGAACTTCTAAGATCCATGCTACATTAGACTATCAGATGTTTTAGACAGGCAAAGTAATACAGCTTTACAGAGTTAAACAAATACAATATAAAGAATGCAACATACCTTTGCATCATTAAACAATGTCGGACAGAAAAAAAATGTAACACATCTTAAAGTAATAATATACAACAGAGACCTGCCTCTTTCTGAATGGAGATAGAGACAGAGGAGGAGCAGATGTAGAAGGGAAAAATGGGAAGCAGGGGAAAGGAGCAGGAGGAGAGGAGGCAGGGGAAACTGTATGTAGTATATAAAATAAATTAACAAATTTAATTAATAAAATAGTGAATGCATATATATATATATTAATTACAGCAATAATTGAAGAGAATATTCATATGGGTGTGGTACTCATGTACAAAGTTGTGAAAACAATTTTAATTAAGGTATTTTTCTACACCTCCTGTTACCTGTTAAATCACATCTGGTACTCAAATAATTGAACTCTGATAAAATCTATAAGGATTATTCCTTAAATACAATACTGAACATAATAAATCAGCTACTGAAGCCTTCACTAATACATGATGTCACTTGAATAAAATTAGAAAAAGTCAAGTCTAATTAATAAATATGTGTTTTCTTCAGGTGTTGTATGGAGAATAAAAATATGAGTGTCACAAGAATTCTTTAGCATTGTGAAAATATTCTATCCTAGTTATATGTGATTATTTATACTTGTCAAAACCAATCTAGGCATAACTTTAATTATGTATGGTAACTTATGTACAAATAAAAATAAAAAAATAAAAAACCCCACAAAACCAAAGTATCTGTATATAATGAAAACAAGTTGAACCAGGAAACTGAGTAATTTATGTACTAAAAGTTTCAAGTACTATTGATAAAAATAATCTGATAGTGAACTAGAGAAATAAATGCACATAATGGTTTTCTATCTTTGTGTGAGAAGAAATATTAAATTATGGATGGCATATATCTCGATGAAGAGTGGCCTGGGTTTAGCTGACATGTTATGTGAATAAAACGATTTCGTCTATGACAATTAAAAAAAACAGATGTTTTGGTAATAACATCTATTTAGATTCTGCACATCATCTATCTGTATATCTACACCTATCAATCACATACTTATGGAAGAAACAGAAACTGAGAGGCAGAGAAAGGGAGAGAAACAAAGACAAAGGATGAAAGTTAAACAACAAAAGAGCCTTCTGCTCCTGGGGAACGCCTCTAGCAGAAACTGCGCAGGAACACGTGGCACAAAGGGAATGTTCCTGGGAAAGGAGAGGAGGACTGCCCAAGGCAGAAAGCATCTTCAAAGAGTGAGTAGGCTTCTTCTCGAGAATGCTGGACCAATTCCATTCCTACTTGATTGTTTTCTGTTTCTTTATAAATAGCCACAAGGACCTCAATCCTGACAGCCTGATAAGATGCTTCAAAGGCTAGCTGGCACATGACAGCCCATTCTTCATTTTATCACCTGTAGCAGTGTTAACTCTGGAAACTTCATTTCGATTTTGCCCCTGCCTTTTCTTCCCGTTCCTTAAGTAAGAACGCTCTCTCCCTCCCCCAGGATCCAGGCAGGACCACTCTTAATCACTTCCTTCAAACAGTTTTACTCCCTTTGCCCTTTTAAAATCATCAGATAAATTAATAGTTGTTAATGTGCTCAAATCTGATGTCTTACATTCTGGCTCCTGAACAGTGGTATAGAAATATTATACAACTGAAAAATGATTTTGCAATTGAACATCTTCCTCAAAATGTCATATGAATTTTAAAAGATGGTTTTCAAAGCCCATACTTGATGTCAACCACAGCCCACATTTTGAAAGGAGGGTGTGTGTGTGTGTGTGTGTGTGTGTGTGTGTGTGTGTGTGTGTGTGTCTTTCTTTGTCTTTACTTCTACTCAGCCAAAACTGATGATGTGTTTACTGATAACACAGTGTTAAAATATATTCTATAGCAGTGAAATAAATAAAACCTTCATTTGCTACCAGAAGTGTTTATAAAGCTATTTGCTCTCAGGGTCCTCTTTGCCATGTTTCCTTCTGTTATTTTGGAAGATACATCTCTGTTAATCATCTGTGTGTTACATTGGGAGATATACCTGTTATCCATGTTACTATCTGTGTGCTGTTTTGAATATTGGTCTCAAAGATTCCACTTCTCTCTTTGTATGTCATGGAACTTTCCATCAGCCTATCATGAATTACACTCTACCATCCCATAAAATAAATTAAATGTGTATTCAGACATCATCTCTACACATTTCTCTTATACCTAAAGTTTTTTTTTTTTTTTTTTTTTTTTTTTTTTTTTTTTTTTTTTTTTTTTTGCAGTGGTGTTAAATATCTGTGGCCTGTAGGGTTCAATTTCTAGTCCTTTAATGCCTTCCCTGGCATCAGCATGGTCATTTATTTCAGTGTGCCAACATCCACAGCCTTCATGGATTTGAAACTGGTGGATACTGCTTGGTTTTGTTCTTTATCAACCTCACTTTAATACCACTTCTGGCTGCTAGGCTGTCTCGAATGCTTCTTTGTCCTTTCATTAATTTTTGTCTTTGACAATATTTGGTAATTTCATATAGGGATGTAAATCATTCTGATTAAATCTATCCCCAGAGTACCTCCCAACTCCTCTTGGTTTCCTCTCATAACCCTTCTTAACTTCATTATTATTTCTTTATTCCTCCTCCTCTTCTTTCTTCTACTTCCCCACACTGAATACAATTTGTGCTGCCTTTATGCACATGGAAAGAACACAACATCTACTGGAACACAAGGAGAAAACTCCTAACTAATGCTGCATCTGGACAGTTGTAAGTCTCTATATTAAATCCCATATGATGCACAAAGATGCTTCACTGGGAAGAGGTAAGACTTGTACAAGTCTGTGTGTAGAAATAAGTATTTAGAAACCAGTTTGGTACTGTGCACCCATAGCAAATAGTGTTTGTAGGTCCTGCTTTGTTTATAGGATCTCGAAAAGCAAGCTACTTTTGTTGCTATTGTAAGAATATAAGAGAGATGTACATACATAAATAATATTCTCATTCTCAGAAAATCTTTCACTATTATTTAAATTTTCCAAATAGTAAATACTTTTAGAGTATTCCAGGAATCTACTCTGGTACTTCTGACTTTTGATATATCTTCTTCTGTCATATTAAAGACAATCAGAGACTTTTCCAATAATGACAATACTGAGTATATAAAGCCAGATCAAATTCTTCCCTCAAATTCCACACCAAGTGTATTCATTGAGTTATTAAGATTCCATTTGAGTACAGGCAAGATCAATAAATATTACAAGTCTCAGAGAACAGTCTCCATCCTCACTTTTGTGACTTGACTTGTTAAACCATATAAGTCATCAAACATTCTCAAGCCCAATGTCAAGGACATAGACAAAGGATGGGATTTTTGTCTATCACAAATTATATATATATATATATATATATATGTGTGTGTGTGTGTGTGTGTGTGTGTGTGTGTGTGTGTGTGTGTATGTATGTGTTTTGCTTACTATCTTTGAACAATATTCAGAGTCTGAGCCTCAGACAATTCCTCTATTTATTATTTTATTTAAAATCACTTTTTCACTGTTTTTGAACATTTTATAGTGTCCTAATCAAAGTTCTATCGCTATGATTAGACACCCTGACCACAGAAACTCTACAAAAGAACATAATAAATTGGGTCTGGATTACAGTTCAGTGGTTTAGTACATGGTCATCATGACAGCATTGACAGACATGGTGCTGGAGATCTGAGAGTTCTATATCTAGATCCATAGGCAGCAGGCAGAGAGGGATATTGGGATTGGCTTGTTAATTTGTTTCCTCAATTCCTTCCCCCAGTGACAAACTTCCTCCATCAATGCCAAACCTACTCAACAAGGCCACCTCTTCTAATAGTGCTACTCCCTATGAGCCTATTGCAGCCATCTTTTTCAAGCCAATCACATAAAGATTTTGAATTTTTTCATATAATATTAAATGTATAACTTCATTAATAAGTGCCACCCACTATCCCTGTGTTCCTTATAGAAAATTATAGTATTATTTTCTGTAAATCTATTTTCTTTTTTATAAGGTTTTGGTCATTTTTTTGAAGGTAACTTGACACTTTGGAGAGAACACTATATGCCTTAAGAATAAATTCATTTTAAAGGAATAAAAATATATAAAAAAATAAGTAACAAAATAATAGTATGGTTAATTAAAGTATTTTTCTTCATGATATTAAATCTAATGAATAGTAAGAATAAATATTTATATGAATGTTGGAATTATTGAGAATTAAATAAATATACGATGAGAAAACTAAAAGACAAACTTTTGGAAAAGTTCCCATGTGATTATTTTTAAAAAGTTATTTTATAATTCATAAATGATTATACCTAAAAGGATGTACCATTTAAATCATGTCATTCATCTTGTAGTATGGAAAAGAGTATCAGCATTCTGAGATTTGAACTGACAATAAAACTTCAATAACCAAAAGCAAATACATTAAAGTTGTGGGTAAAGCATGTATTTGTCTATGTACATGCATACATTCATGTGCATGTACACACACACACACACACACACACACACACACACACACACACGCACATACTTTCTTTTCCTAGAATATAAGACAGAAATCATTGCTCTATTAGTATAGAATTTGTTACTAGAATGAATTTTTACTTTCCATTCCTGGCAGTGAATAAAAATAGATGTGATGGATTTTGCTTCTGATCTCAGTACTTAGGAAATGGAAAACTGAAGATTAGAAATAAAATTTCTTTCATAAGTTCACATGAAGTTGAAATCTATCCTAGTTATGATGAGACTGCTTCTGAAAAGAAAAAAAAATAAAGAACATTTAAAGTTTATTGATAACACATTTGTATACATTTATAAAACAAAGGAGTACATGTAAAATATGAACAAATAGACAAAATCACAACCCACCAAAGTAAGTTTTATTTAGATAGTCCTAATATGTTGACTTGATTTTTAATATATTCAAATATGTACACTAATGATAGGCAAATGAGGTGCAATTTGGGAAAATAAATTTTGATGAGTGTAAACCTACTGTGCTTGAGAGATAGGCATAAATAAAGTATCTCTAACATGAACTTGAAGGCTTGAGGGTGAGCCTAAAACCTATAACCAATCCCAGAGCAGTAACATGTAGCTTTAGTTTTAGGACTGGTGACTGGGAGATCTAGAAACTGTGAACTGGTCAGGTAATGTAGCCTAATGGTGAGCTTTAGACCCCAGTGAGGGACTCTGACTAAAAAATTAAGGTGGAGAGCTACTAAAGAATGACATCTAGGATGACCTCTGGCGTCTACACATATGGACATACATGCACTGTGAACACAGACATACACATACCTATTTATGCTATTATGCATATCTGAATAAGCATTATATTAGTATTATTATCCAGAATTTTACAGAACAAAATTTAATTATTTAACTTTCAAGAAAATCTAAAAAGATTCTGATAAAAATTTGAAAATAGAAATTTGTCAATATATTTAACACTGTAAATAATATATACACAGTTCCTCAGGAACATGAGATTAAAAGAAACACTATATAATAATCATAACAATGAATAGCTCTACAACACTTAAATGGATAGTCATCCATCATTATTTGCAGTACTTACAAATGCATATCACAAGTGTGTCTAAGTTCAACAGCTAATCAAATGCAGTTCTCTTTAGAATTTGTCATGATATTTGAAAACAAATCTCTACATATGTAGAATTTATCTTCATCTCAGAACAAAACCAGTATCAACAGCTTTATGATCTGTCCCTTCTGTCACTCTTCTTTTTTATCTACTATTGTCTACACAAAGTAGACTGATTGTGTCTTTCACAAAAGCTTTGTGAAAGTGAAATTCATGATGGCAAAGGATTCTTCTGATTTTATTTAAAAAATACTCTGCTTTATATTGGAGGACCTAATTATAATAGAAAATTAATAAATATTAACTGTCTAAGAAATACCTTCACAAGGAGTATCTGTACAAAAAAGCTGTTGGGTGCAACACTGACAGCAATTCCATTTCTGTTCTATTTTTCAGCAAGCAGAGATCTGTCTCTGTGTACTAATATGCCATCATTTTTCAGATCCACACACACTTTGTTTACTCTTGCAGAAGAAAAGACATAAATCAAATGATGAAGATGATAAAAAAACAGCAAAAGAAATGTTTTCATAGAAGAAAAGAAAGCTTAAGGTCAAACAATTAAAATATTTTTGATTCCCCTTATTTCTTTCAATCTCAATGCCAAATAAATAGAAAAAAATATTTACTTGCTACAATGCTGATGTGCTTTTATTTCTCTCTTCTTTCTCTCCAATATAATTTTGTAACATTTTACAAGACATGTGGATTTCCTTTAAGTGAAGTTATAATGCTAGAAGTTAGATGCTAGAATCTAAATTCAGGCTCTCATTTTTTTGCATAGCAAATAATTCATGATCAACTCATCTCCCTCATTCCTGTGTTTATTTTCTTTATAGTATATAGAACATCACTAAGTATCCTGGTAGGCTAGAAATTTAATTTTTATATCTCTTTCAAATTTACATGTTGCTGTCACCATCAGTTCCATAAGGCCACCTTGAAGTAATTAGGTTTATATAAAGTCATGTTGGTGACTTCCCAAATTTTCATGCCCATATAAAAAGGTAACACTGCAGAATAATCTCTTTGTATCTATCTATCTTTCATCTGTCTTTCTGTATATACTCTTCTTTCTTTCCATCTCTATTCAGTTACTCATCAATAAATGCTTATGTGAGCATACAACTATGAAAGCAGCTGTCCTTAATGTCTTCTACTAAATTGTGACCATTGAGGTACCCTGATTTTCAACATGTAAGATCCAGGACTCTGAGAGGATGGATTCCTTGGCTGCAGTCTATATTTTGTGATATCACGTTCTGGAAACATAGCTAAAGTAGCACCTCCAGTATGTTAAAGTCCTAGGCTATGGTAAAGTTAGGATATTCATGCAAAGCTATTTAGGTAAATTTCTTATGAACTACTTTAAAATTTGACCATTGGTAGGGGCAGACAGAGAGCTCACTAGCTCTATATCATAGGGATACCCAGGTTGCCCTAGTGATTTCCAGCCTCTGTCTCTCTCAGGCTGTGATTAAGGTCAGCTGGGATGCCTACACAGCTTCTTCATGGATGGTCGTGGCAGTCCCCATGCTTGTGCAGTAAGTGCTTTTACCTCGAAGCCATCTCCTCAGCCAGGATACACATCTTCTACGGCAGCTGTTCTCAACCTGTGGGCCACAACTCCTTTAAAGTCCCATATCAGATGTCCTGCATGTCAGATGTTTGCAGTAAGATTTATAACAGTAGCAAAATTATAGTTATGAAGTATCAATAAAATAATTTTGTGGCTGGGGAATCACCACAACTTGAGGAACTGTATTAAAGTTTCCCAGCATTTTGAAGACTAAGAACTACTGTTCTGTGGCTATGTTGTTAGTATTAGTGAATGTGACTAGTACTATTATTCTGTTCTGATTGTTATTCTTTTATTATACATAGAAAGTGACTGCTGATTAATTATTGAAAAAAATGATAAAATCTTATATGAGAGTTATAGATTCAATTGTGTACCATTTTGTTCCTTGATGGATAGATTAATCTGGGTTAAATATCAAAAATCCTAAAACACGCAGCATCACTTTACTGATAATTTCAGCTCTAATGAGTTCATTTAGTCTTCCAATAGTCTATACATTCCACCATTAATTGATCACAACCTCCCCAGAATAGCTAGAATTTTCCTGCCTGGCCGACAGTCAGGACAAATCTCTGTCACCCACCAGTCCCACAGCCGCTCAGACCCAACTAAGTAAACACAGAGACTTATATTGTTTAAACTGTTTGGCCTAATGGCTCAGGCTTCCAGCTATCTAGTTCTTACATCTTAAATTAACCCATTTCTATAAATCTATACCTTGCCACGTGGCTCGTGGCTCACCGGCATCTTCACATGCTGCTTGTCATGGCAGCGGCTGGCAGTGTCTCCTTCTTCAGCCTTCCACTTCCCAGAATTCTCTCTCTGTTAGTCCCGCCTATACTTCCTGTCTGGCCACTGACCAATCAGTGTTTTATTTATTGACCAATCAGAGCATTTGACATACA
>CABHPQ010139257.1:0-16782 GCA_902168405.1 Peromyscus aztecus
GGGGGATCGGGATCTGTCCCTGGTGCATGGGCAGGCTTCTGGGAATCCGGTGCCTGTGGTGTGACGCCTTGCACAGCCTTGGTGCAGTGGGAAGGGGCTTGGACCTGCCTAGGCTCAGTGTGCTGGGCTCTGCTGACTCCCCATGGGAGACCTTGATTTGGGGGGATGTGGGGATGCGAGGTGGCTTGGGAGAGAGGGCTGGGGAGTGGGAGGAGGGAGGAGGAGGGAATCTGTGGGTGGTATGTGGAGTAAGTAGAAAATTTCTTAATAAAGAAAAATGAAAAAAAAAGAATAAAATTGAAAAATAAATTTCCTTGGAGACCTGGATGAACGTGGGGGAGGGGAAGAATATGATAAAAATAAATTTAAAAGTGTTTTACATAATTTACATATATATGTAAAACAAAAACAAACAATATTCCTCAGATGGTATTAATGGTCAATGTCTTCTCAGCACAAATATTTACTGTAAGTTTAAAAATATTCCACCACTACATTAAACTGCTCAAAACAATGGCCAGCTTACAGGCAAGAATCTCAGCCCCATTGAAAGTGTTGTGTCTAAATGGTGTCATGAGTATGTTATCCCAGGAACTGTCATGTTATATTACAGAGTTCAACACTGAACATAAAACCTAAAATATTTTAGCAACACACAATAGAGGAGATATGGAAGAAGTCCATGGTTTAAGAAGTCTGTATTGTTTATAAGTACACAGTTAGACCCTGACTGTATTTTTGTTTTTGTGTTTCATAAATCAAAGGCTTATCATAGCATTTCATGATAGTTTCTTAGTCTTTAAACACAGACTCATAAATCATTTTCCAAGGTCGATCCATAGTTTGGATTTCCACAGCACAATTTTAGTTACCTGGTGCACAATGCGTATTTCTATGGATTTAGTAAGCATTTGAACATATTACATGTCAGCATAAAAAACAATAGATAAAAAATTGCTAAAAAAAGACAGTTTGTAAAAAAACATATGATTAATATTGTTTTTTATTTTCATGAAATTGAAAATATATTGGGATGGAATAATTGACATTAATATGTGCATTAACTGAGGAAATTTTTCCAAATGTTAAAATATATGGTATTTTAAGTTATATATTTTTACTCTGATGTGAAAATATTTCTACTGCTATAATAAATTGCCAGTCTTGCTGTTAAAGAAAGAATGAACGTGACAAAATAGATTAGATTTTCCTGTTAGGTGCTCCTGTTTTCTCATGCTGACTAAAGATCCTTTGGCACAGTATCACCCTGAATAGACTGCCTCTGTTCCTTTCTAAGCACATGGAGATGAAAAATGGTCTTTAATAAGTGGAAGGCTCATTAATAAAAGATTGCTTGGATGGAGCCTGCAGTTAGGACTCTCCTGCTTCCCTGAGTCAGCCAGATCCTTATGTCCTCACCATCAGCATGCAGTCACCAAGAGGAAGCAGAGTTAGACCCATTAAATTTCAATTTTTATCTTGTTTGTTTTAGGAAACGTGTTGAGATGTTAATAATACCACAGAACCCCAAGGAAAGTATTTTTAAATTAGTTCAGAGAATAAAGTGTATCTTTGTATAAAACTTACTCGTGTTTATATGTGTGTCTCTATTGAGAAAATATAAAAATTGCTCCAAAAGTTTTTATTAAATGTCCCCATATGTAATTTTTGTTAATATTCCAAATGCCATTTGTCATAATTATTTCATTACCATAAAGTTGAAATAACAGCAATCTTTGAAATCAGACAGAATCATTATAGTAATATCATCAATATTTTAAAGAATAATATGCTCATCTTTCATGAAAAAAATTGACAAATCAGCTGAAACACAGAAACTTCTAGACAGACATTTAGAAAAGCAACTTAATCTTCTGTGTCTTTTAACCTTAATCACCCCTGTCTTAACCTGGCTTGGTAAAATGATTTATTAGGTGGGTAGAATTTTTTTTATAAATTTAACAAAGGTAGACTCATGGAGTGTTTAGTTATTGTTGAATGTATAAACCTTTGACCATCTCTTTCTCAATGAGTCATGTAGAATGACTTTATGTTTTTCTTCTGCTTCCCTTTGTGCCTTCCATGCCCCCACTCCCCAGGCTTGTTGGAGGAGGGGTTGACATATGAAGAATGCAACAGTTTGGCCACAGGGAAGCCATTCTAAACCATTCATCCTGAGAGGCAACTCAGCAAAGAGCTGTTTTACATGACATAACAACAAAACCTGGAATTGGCACATAATCTATGAGACAATTTAAATACTTTTTATCCTAAATCATGGCTTTGGGATAATTTGTAATAAAATAGCATGACTCATACTATAACAGTCTGCTTGTTATAACAATAAACAAAAACTACCTTATATGCTAACAAGTTCTTCTTTATCATAGTCTGATGTAATTGATAAACTGTATAAAATCTATTTTCTTCACTCATAGCTGGAAGCAGAGACAGTGGGAAGATTCCAGGTTTAAGGATAAGGATACAAAGATGCAAGAGTCCAGGCTGATGAGATTGCTCAGTTGGTAAAGGCATTTATCAAATAAGCCTGGTAACATTGAATTCAATCCCTTGAACTCATGTAAAGGTAGATGGAATAACCAACGCCACAGAGTTGCCCTTTGACCTCTGTCTGCTTGTCACTGTAACACAGATGCTGGTGGTTGTTTAGGAGTTTGTCCATCTCTGTTCCATAGGACAAAGAATTCAATACTTGAAAGAGACTAAGGACAGAGAGGCAGAGAAAATGAAAGGAATACCTTTATCGAAGCAAGAAAACAACTCCTTTGAGGATGGGAGAACAAAGTTGGGAGTCTGTTAAAAGCAAAGGGGGCTGGGTAGTAAGGTATCTCATCTGACCACTTTCCTCTAATAGTCCTGTTACACACACATGCACACATATACAAATACATGCACACATGCACACACACAAATACACACACACAATTATACACACACACACACACACACACACACACACACACACCATAATATTGTATTCTCAGAACAATGATAAAATATTTAAAAACCTGCAAATGTATTGTCAATTACTTTAACAAAAAAAAGTAAATCTGATATTTTATGTAGAACATGACCCATTTGGGAATACCTTTATTGGAGAGATCATTAGGGCTGCTTTGTGTCCCCCTTCCCTCTCTGTGCCTGCCATCTTTATCTCCACCCCTTTGCACACTTCTTGGTTGTGTTGCAGACTTCTATTTTACAATGACTTTATGAACAAAGCTATCAAGAACATGTTGTGCATGGTAGTGTGAATACAAAATAAATACTGGTCCAATAATGACTGAAATTTAGAGGATCCTTTTTAAAACAAAAACTTAAATATAGTAATATTTAATATGTTGAATTAATTAATTAATGAATACAATGCTTATTATTTTATTTACTTGCCAACTTTGCTAAATCTTTCTCCTCAAATATTGCCAGGTTTTTTTTTAAAAATATAAATATATTTGTTTCTTTGTGAGTTCATAACATGCATTCATATTTTACTCTCTGTTTCATTTTATTTTTAAATAATCCTTTGGGTTCTACTTTCATAACATTGTCATGATTGAAATGTCAAGCGTAAAAATACAGATATGTGAAAATTCATACCCATGTGTCAATCATAGAGTGACTTTTCAGTGCTTGTACATTATTAGGCTGACCAATTTTAGTTCCTTCTACTAGTTCAAATACTTCAATAATATTTACTGTTTGCAATAAAAGAGATTGCTGTCCTCTAAAATAAAATGTGATGAAATATTTTATTAGTTTATCTATGAAGTGATTCCAATTTCATTACAAAACATTTTCCTTGCAGCTAAATACCAAGTTTAAATTGTAACCTATTCTGAAGTTTATGAAGTAAAGTTACTAAAATTTGGCTTATGAAGATTTCAGTGAAGGAGCATATCCTAATAACTTTATGAAAGTGCAAGCCAATTACCTACAAGAATAAAAACAATTATGTTTGATAATTTAGGAATATAAATTTTAAGATTTCAATGAAGGAGCATATCCTAATAACTTTATGAAAGTTGCAAGCCAATTACCTGCAAGACTAAAAACAATTATGTTTGATAACTTAGGAATATAAATTATAAGAAATATGCAATTGTTTTCAAGTTCATCTCATAACCATACAGGGTCTATTATACTGCTTTCCATTACAGAGTACTAATTAGCTTCACAAAACCCATCATGTGTGCGGTGCAAGGTGTCATCATTGGAATTTCAGCTTTCAATTTCTTTGTGTCTGTTCTTTGATTCACTGCTTTATGCTAAATTGTTTTATATATTACTCTTGAAAATTTATTTTCTGAAATTATTGGAGTAATTTCTTTAAACTTATGTTCAGTTAAAGAGAAAAATAATGTTTATAAACTATTAGCAATTCAAAGAAAAGTATATCACTTCTCTTGTCTGTTTTAAACTTCTTTCTACCCTAATGTTTTCAGTCAATTCTGGTATTTTTAAATCTCACAGGAGCTTCTAGTAGGTGAGATGGTTCCATAAGTAAAGTGTCAGATGAATTGCTAAACAGTCTTATTAACAAAAAACCCAGAGCCAGACATTGGGGTTAAAACTGAGAGATCAAAAGGACAAGCCACAGCCAACCTCAACTTACTAACTCAATCTCCAAAGAGACCTTCTTCCTGTCTACCCATGGTTATATGCCTTTCTGTTCTGCCATCTCACTTCCTCTCTCTGCCCAGCTACTTCACTTCCTGTCTGTCTGTACAGACCTCTAGACCTCTATGGTTAGTACTGGGAATAAAGGTGTGGGCCACCATGCCTGGCTCTGTTCCCAGTGTGGCCTTGAACTCAAAGAGATCCGGGATGGATCTCTGCTTCCTGAATGCTAAGATTAAAGGTATGCGCTACCACTGCCTGACTTCTATGTTTACTACAGTGGCAGGCTTTTTCCTCTGTTCCTCAGATAAGCTTTATTAGTGTGCACAATATATTGGGGGACACAATATATCACCACATTTCTCCTTTTTTGTCTAAAATAAAAAACAAAAAAATGTTACAACTAATATAAGAAAAGCTTTATACAATAAATATAATAACTATATACAATATATACAAGCAATAAATATATTAACTGTAGTTGGAAGTTTTCCTTTGTCCTGCCTGGCTTGTGATCAGGACAAATCTCTCACCCACAGTCCCACAGCCTTTTAGAAAATAATCATTCAGAAACTTATATTAATTATAACTGCTTGGCCATTAGCTCAGATTTACTACTGACTAGCTCTTACGTTTAAATTAACCCATAATTCTTATCTATGTTTAGCCATGTGGCTTTTTACCTTTTCTCAGTTCTGCCTTCACATCTTGCTTCCTCTGTGTCTGGCTGGCGACTCCTGACTCTGTTCTTTCTCTTCCCAGCATTGCTTTAGGCTGCTTATCCCACCTATACTTCCTGCCTGGCTGCCGGCCAATCAGAGTTTTATTAAACCAGTGTACAATAGCATTACCCCACAGCATTTTCCCTTTATAGTCTAAACAAAAAGGAAGGTTTTAACTTTAACATAGTAAAATTACATATAACAAAACAGTTATAAGGCAAGAATTATAACTACAATATCTAGTCTATTTATATTTGGCAAATTTAAAGAAAATATTTTATCTATCTTATATTTGTGAGTCTAAGGTTATATATCTAACTTATCTTTTATCATAACCAAGAAAAACTATAACTGTCTAGTCTTCAACTACATCAAAGACCTCAGAAGGATATACTATTACCTAAGTAGCTGGGCGGTGGTGGCGCACGCCTTTAATCCCAGCACTCGAGAGGCAGAGGCAGGCGGATCTTTGTGAGTTCGAGGCCAGCCTGGTCTACAGAGTGAGATCCAGGAAAGGCACAAAGCTACACAGAGAAACCCTGTCTCGAAAAAAACCAATAAATAAATAAATAAATAAACAAACAAACAAATAAATAAATAATATCACCTAAGTAAACAGGAAGTACATTGTAAGCAGTACTATGCATTGTGACTAACAAAAATGATCTTTGCTCATTAACAGATAAATAACAGAAAATGTGGGAAAAAATTTACAAATGACTACAATGTATTCAAACGGCAGGGCATTGTTTAATATGTGACTACATGGATGAACCTTTATGATGGCATAATTAGCCAGTCAGAAAACAAGCAGTGCATGATTCACTGTATGAAATACTTTAAATAGTCAAACTGACAAGTCAAAGTGGAAGTGGTGGATAGAAGCTGGGGGACAGTGAAGTGTTGACTAATCAATGAGCTTAAAATTTTAATTAAGCAAGATTAGTAAGTTCTAGAGATTTTCTCACTTCAATTAAAAGAGATCCCTGAATATTTCTTAAACTTCTACATACACACACACACACACCCACCACTATTGATTGTTTGTGAGTTCACTAAATATTTTAAAGGAGAATACTCAATTGTAAACAGCTGGCTATATAGCAGAATATTCATCTTTCAAAAGTAGTTTTACATATTTTGTATGATTTGAAGGAAAGAATAAATGTAATTTATTGTAAATGTATTGACGTCTTCTCCATATCATTTTATAAGAAAAATAAACAGATCTCAAGTCATGAGCAAGAGATTCTAAGCACTGAAAGCTGTGTATATTTTCTTCTGATGAAGTTCAATCATTTTTAGTCAATCATTAGCAAGTCTATAAGGAAATTTAAATTAATATTTTATTTGATTGATTTGACAATCTTTGGAAGTGTTTATTATAGAGCTATCACAACTGAGAAAAGGGAACTGAATATATTTCTATAAACTTTTTCCTAAATCATATATTTGAGTCAATTTAAATACTTTTAGAAATAAGGGTACATCTTTCATTTTTTTGGTGTTTGTCGTCACACATCTTTAATTGTTCCTACTCACTGGATGGGTAATAACCCTGCTGTTTGTCCATCGAAGGGTGAATAATAACGTGCTTCTAAAAATACATAAGCTTGCATCTATCTTGACCTTTTGAAACATCCTCATCAGCCACGTCTTCCAATTGTTCAGAGCAGCTTCACTTCTTTGTGGGTAGTAGTGTAATTTCAGGGTTTTGAACTGAATAGATTTATCCTTTACTTGAAATGACCTGGCAAAACTACTCTTTTCTTACTCAGTGGACTTTGACTTTGAAAAGATTTTTTTTTAATTTTTCCATTCTATGAAAATTACTGAAAAATGTAACATTCATTTTAAATTCTAGTACATCAGGAAGTGTGGCTTACTAGAGAAATTTATAGCACACAGACATTATCTGTCGTGTTTAGCCTACCTGTATACATAAAATTGAGCTCTACTTTCTTGTACATAAAGTGTTGGGAAAGACTAAAGGTTTTGAATTTTTTTTTTTTTTGGTTTTTCGAGACAGGGTTTCTCTGTGTAGCTTTGTGCCTCTCCTGGAGCTCACTTGGTAGCCCAGGCTGGCCTCGAACTCACAGAGATCCGCCTGGCTCTGCCTCCCGAGTGCTGGGATTAAAGGCATGCGCCACCAACACCCGGCAAGGTTTTGAATTTTTAATTTTAGTGCAATAGGTCTTATGAAACAATCTGATTTTATTCATTTCCATGGAGAACTATTTCTGCCAACTGTTGGAACATGGTTGAGAGAATGCATACATCAACACACTAAGAGGACTACAAGGCACTTCTGTGATAATTGCATTGTAGTATAATTTAAAATGTTCACCTTTTTTTTTTTTCAACATACTACTTTTCCCAATGCTGAATGTCCTCTATCATGCTAACATACTTGGGAGTTCCTCCAGTATCTACTAATTCTGTGACTAAAATTAAGCACATTCATTGAGAATTCTTTTTACAAGGCAGCTTATGTGAGGTAATTAATAATGATGGGGGTAGGAGAGCTATGAAGGAAAGAGAGAGGAGTTTCAAGGGAAGAAATAACAAAGAGAAGGAAACAGAGGCAAATTTAATGAATAAGATTTTTTCACTGTATATAGTCAAGGATAAAGATCATCAGACAAAATTTATTTGAGTGTTGGACCACTAATATACATGTCTAGGTGGTTCCCATGATTATGGTGTTATCAAGATAGATGGCAGATGATTAAAGAAGAACAAAGAGATAGATTTCATGTTTCCTCCCTCCCATAATCACAATTCCTCATGACCCAGTCATACTTTGCTACAGCATGCTTACATGCTGGGCCAGCCAAAAATAAACACTGACTATGGAGTGACTCCATCCGCTAGATGAAAATGTAGTTAGTCATCTTTGAGCTCTTTTTGCACAGAGATCTCAAAGTTGGTTTTCTGGGTCCATCTTTATCAAGAACACATTTAGCATGACTCTAAGTCTGTTAAATAACATTCCCCAAGCTATGATACATTCTCATTCTTCCCAACCCATACCTTGCCATGCAAGTTCTTGGCTCGTGTGTTAGTTGGGATTCTCAAGAGGAACAGAAATGATAGAATTAATATATATGGAATTTATTAGAGTGTCTTACAAGCTGTAGTACTGCTTGTGCATAAAAAAATGGCTGTCTACCAACAAAAGTTCACAGATCTAGTAGTTGTTCAGCTCATAATGATAGCTTTCTCAGCTGGTCTTCAGTATGACCTAGAATCTCAAAGAAGTAGGCTCTAATGCCACTGAAGGAATGGACTTGCCAGCCAGGGTAAGGCCAACAGACAAAGAGAAAAAAACTTTCTTCCATGTGTTTTGTATAGGTTGCCACCAGAAGCTATGGCCCAGATTAAAGGTGGATTTATCTTCCCTCCTCAAAAGATCCAGATTAAAATGGGTCTTCACACTTTAAATCATTTAATTAAGAAAAAACCCTCACAGGTATACTCAAGCACTCGGAATTTGATTAATTCCAGATGAAGTCAGATTAATAACTAAGAATAGCCATCACAGCCTGCATGTATGTATATGTACCACATGCATGCCCATTTTTTCAGAGTTCAAAAATAACATAGGATCATTTGGAACTTGAGTTACAGAATGTTGTGAACCACCAAGTAGGTGCTTGGAAAAGAACTCTATCTGAAAGAGCAACAGTGTTCTTAACCACTAAGCCATCTCTCTAGCCCCAGTACCCAAGACTTTAGAGGGACACTATACATATAAACCATAACCACGTTCCTAACACTGTTCTTATTCTCTTCCTCTTCTTTCTTCTCTGTTTTCATAAGTCATAACTAATGACACCTACAAGTAACAATTAGGTCATACATCTCCTTCTAATGACTTTCCCCTTCATTAAACATCTTAGCATTATGCCGGGCAGTGGTGGCGCACGCCTTTAATCCCAGCACTCGGGAGGCAGAGCCAGGCGGATCTCTGTGAGTTCGAGGCCAGCCTGGGCTACCAAGTGAGTTCCAGGAAAGGTGCAATGCTACACAGAGAAACTCTGTCTCAAAAAACCCAAAAAAAAAAAAATCTTAGCATTAGGTATGCTTTGGTTTATATTTGAGGATAAGTGAGATCTTAGTTCTCCTTCCTTTCACTACAGAGTATCTCCATCAGTTGACTTCAGAAAAAACTAGAAAAAATAAATACTTTTCTGCCACTCCAAACCTCCATCTCTAGCCTACAATTATTTTTGGCATGAAAGCAGTAATTGAGCACTCATATAATCTCAGTGGGATTAGAACACAGTAACAAGGGTGAAGGGAAGATGTTTTCATTACAATTTCTAAAAAGCATGAAAGATTACAGGAAAACACCAAAAACAGAAGCCCAATAGCACAGAACAACTCAATTAGTAAGACCAGAAAAAACAAAACAAAAAAAAAATCCAACAAACTTCAGCAGGGGGTTTCCTTTAAAGAAAGAATATCGTTTGGTTTCATTTTCCCTGAATCCAATATTTATAGTGTCCACTTGCCTGTGATAGTCCTGTGTATTGCTGTAAAAAGACACTATGACCAAGAAAATTTATGGAAGAAAGCATATAACTGGGGTTTTGCTTACAATTTCAAAGGGTTACTCTGCAGTCACCATGGAGGGGAGCATGGCCTCAAGGAGAGAGTCTTGACACTAAAGCAGTAGCTAAGAGTTCACATTTGGCAGAGAGAGAGAGAGAGAGAGAGAGAGAGAGAGAGAGAGAGAGAGAGATGAGATGATTCTGGCATAAACTTTTGAAACCACAAAACCCACCCAAGGTGGCATACCTTCTCCAACAATGTCATACCTTTTAATCCTTCAAGTAGTCTACCAACTGGGAACAAATATTGAAATATATGAGCCTATGAGTGCCATCGTCATTCAAACCACCACCTATCTGGATTGAAAATCCTTTCTCAATCACAGGTACGTATTTTACCAGTTGTGTATATTGTATTCTTTTTATTATTTTTTATTAATTTTTTCATATAATATATTTTGATTATATTTTCTCCTCAATTTCTCCCAGATCTTCTCTACCCACCCAATTTTCTGTTCTTTCTCTCTCTCTCTCTCTCTCTCTCTCTCTCTCTCTCTCTCTCTCTCAAAAACTCACAAACCAAAAACCAAAAACCCAAAAATAAGTAAGACAAAAAAAGAAAATGCCCCAACAAAACAAAACAAAAGTCTTACCAAAAACCCTCACCGAGTTTATTTTGTGTTGGCCAATGACTCCCAGGCATGGGGTCTCTCCTTGAGTGCAGCTGATATTCCCAGTAACCCTCTTTGAATAATCATCATATCCTATGCTCTTCATTCTGAAGGTAATGAATATTCAGTCACTCCTCTGAATCCCTGACTTCCACATCTGTGTATTCAAACAAGCACAGACTGAAAAAAATTTTCATCTGAACACATACAAGCATTTCTGCTTCAAACAACACAGTGCAACTAATGTTTTCATAGCATTTATTTTCGATGAAGTTATATAGGTTAACAGTATATTGTAAGATGTGAATAAGTTATATGCAAATACTATTTCATTTTACAGAAGGGAGGTGAACATCTTAAGAGTTTGTTGTCTCCGGGAGTCCTGAAACCAATCCCTAGATATATTGGGGGACAATTGTATATTTGCTATTTTTATTTACTATTTCAGCAGTGTATGGATGCCAGATATATCACCAACATATCCATGGCCTGCCAAATCCTACTTTTAACACCTAGAATATATAAAATGGACCCTGTAATATGTTAAAGTTCACTTTCCTTATTGAATAGAATTGTGGTTACTCCGGTTTTCCCAGTACTACTCTTTCTTTCCCAAACTCTCACTTCCCTTCTTAGTTTCTTTGTTATTCTGAATCCTCTTCAGTTTTTCTCTGAACTATTATGCTGCCTGATGTGCTTAAATAATAACATGAAATGGCAAAATTGTGTTCACCAGAGCAGAACAGCTTTTATAATCCTACTCAGAAGATACGACAACTGTCTTTTTATTCAGAAAGTTTTTAATTGAAATATAACTGCATCCTTTTCCCTCCTCCCTTTCCTCCTTCCAGCCCTTACCAACTATGTTTCCTCAGACCCCTCCCATGTTGCCTATCCTCAATTTGATAGCCTGATTTTCTTTGATTATTATTGGTGTGTGTGTGGGGGGCATGGGGAGAGAAAGAGAAAGAGAGAGAGTAAAATATATGAAAATACAACTTGCTGAGTCTGTGTTCTTTGTGTGTACATGATTTCAGGGCTAACCACTCTGTATTGGACAACCAATAGGGGCTTATTTCTAGGAGAAGCTAACTCTCTTTCTCCCTGCAGTCATGAGTTGCTGTGCAGTTCTTTGTCTAGGGGTGGGATTTTCCCTGTGTTAGGTTAATGTTTCCTTTGATGTTGATACTGTCCTGATTTTGTTAATGCATACATTTCTAGGAGAGACTGTTTTCACAGCAGACTTCCTTGTGTTCTGTCTCTGGCAGTCTTTCTTGCCATTCTTCTGTGATGCTCCCAGAGCTATACATGCAGGAGTTGTGATGAAGGTGTATTTGTTGGGGCTGTTTTTCCCACAGCGTTGATCTCTACATTGTGTCCAGTTGTAGTTTTCTGTGGTGGTCTATATTTGCTTCAAAGAGAGGCTTCTTTGATTCGGGGTGGTAGCTATGGTTATCTGTGCTGTAAGGATAATATTTAGAATGTAAGAAATGATGTTTATCTAACATAGTAGCAGTAGTAAATTCTTTTCTGAGGTCTGTGTCCTAATTAGCTCTAGGAAGCTGCCTAGATTTTCAGCATGACTTCTTTCTGGTGGAGTGGGTCTTAAGTCCATTTAGATAGCTATTGGTTGCCACTTACAATGTGAGTGTCATTTATTGGACCTCTATGCATATCTTGCCATACTGGTCATGGTTGTTATTCACAGGTGTTGCAGATGGGTAGGACTATTGCTTCACCCTTTTTACAGCTTGTCCACTGTTTTCAGAACCATGGAAAGTGAACTAAATGGAACAGGCTTCCATGCCATATCCAGCTCAGATCATCTGAGTGTCTACGTACAGTTTCTTCAGCAACATGGGCCCACACTCAGTCCCTATGAGGTAATCATAATAATCTATAATATTTTGTGAGTCACTTGGACTACCCTGCCCAACCATTTAATAGGAATATTCTCATGCCTGACACTGAGGTTTTTATTAGTCTATGGTTCTTGTGGGAAGAAGAACCAGCTCAACTCACTCCAAACAGCTTAACATTTTTAAAGAGAAACATACATATACATACACATACTCAGAGGGGATGAGAGAGGGAGAGAGAGAGAGTAGGGATGTTGTGTTTAATTTTAGGTAAACATAAAATAGTATGATTCCTTGAGGCTTTATCAAAGAACCTGTGTATTACTTTTTTAGTCCTTCTTTCTCCTTCTGTATTGACCTCCATCCCTCTTCCCAAGCTGGAGCCCCTCCCTGTTATCCCATTTCCTAGTTCACAGCACCTGCATCCTCCTGTCTCCTTCCCCTACTCCCGCCTACCATTCTTTGTTTCTGTGATTACTCCATGTTGTAGTGTCACGTCTGAATTTGGAGAGAGGGACCGTAGAAGAGAAAGGACATCTCACACTTGCTTTTCTGGGTCTGGGTCGCCTCACTGAATATAATGTTTTCAAGCTATTTATTTCCAAATTTCGTGTTTTCACAACTGAATGGTATCCCATTGTGTATATGCACCATACTTTCCCTATCCATTCTTCTGTTGAAGGACGACATTTAGGTTGCTTCTGTTTCCTGGCTTTTGTGAATAGGGTGGTGATGAATGCTGCTAAGCAAGTATCTGTGGATTATTTACCTCTTCCAAATAATAATTTCATCATAAAATATTTGGAAAGATTTTTATTTATTATCATCTATGATCTCAAAAGAACAATCTCTAATGGTTTTGAAACAATTTAGATAAATGACGGTGAACACCAGTTTTCAAAAATCCTGGTTTGTAATGGAAAGCTCAGCATGCTGTCATTGGCAACTAATATTGCCAGTTGAGCTTTCGGAAGTTATAAGCTCGATGTTCCCCATTTTGAGAAAGTAATTGACAGACAACCAATTCTTCGCAACTATAATTTGTCTATCAGACAAACTATATGTTGTCCTATGTGAAAAAACAAAAGCAGTTCAAACTCAACCTGTAGTGGTTCATCTTCAGACTACTACCATAGTTGAATCTAAATACAAGTCCTTATTGTGTGTCATATTTACTCACATAGAATATTGAAATAATATCACACAGTAATAAAGTTTAATTAATCTTCCAATTTTTTTTATCTAGTGCATTCCTAAGTTAAAATTTTTTGTTTGTTTTTTCTTTTTTTTTTCTGCTGCAGATCCCTCCCTTATCCCTCCTCCTGCTCCCCCCACAGCCCCTCCTCCAAAAAGGTATGGCCTCCCATGGGGAGTCAGCAAAGTCCAGCACATTCAGCTGAGGCAGGTCCAAGCTCCTCCCCATGCATCAAGACTGTGCAAGGTGTCCCACCACAGGCAATGGGCTCCAAAAACCAGTTCATGCACCAGTGATAAATTCTATTCCCACTGTTAGGGGCCCCTTAAATAGACCAAGCTACATAATGTCTTGCCCATGCAGAGGGCCCAGTCCAGTACCATGTAGGCTCCACAGCTGTCTGTCCAAATTTCATGAGTTCCCACTAGCTTGGTTCAGTTGTATCTGTAAGTTTCCCCATGATGGTCTTGATGCCCCTTGCTCATAGAACATCTCTTCCCTCTCTTCGACTGGACTTCTGGAGCTTGGCCTGGTGCTTGGTTGTGGCTCTCTGCATCTGTTTCTATTAGTTACTGGATGAAGGCTCTATGATGACAGTTAGGGCATTCACCAATCTAATCACTGGTGTAGGCCAGCTCAGGCACCTCCTCCACCACTGCTAGTAGTCTAAGCTGGGGTCATCCCTGTGGATTCATGGGAACTTCCCTCGCACCGGGTTTCTCCCTATCCCCATGATGTCTCCCTCTATCAAGATATCTCCCTCATTGCTCTCCCACTCGGCCCATGTTTCAGCTCAACCATTCCATTCCCCATGCTCCTATCCCTCATCCCCTACCTTCCATTGCTCCAAATGACTCTGAGATACCATCTTACACTGGTCAGAATAGCTATGATCAAAAAAACTGATGACAGCTTATGTTGGAGAGGATGTGGAACAAGGAGAACACTCCTCCACTATCGGTGGGAGTGCAAACTTTGGAAATCAGTGTGGTGGTTTCTCAGAAAATTGGGAATTAATCTACCTCAAGACCCAGTGAATGATACCTCTCTTGGGCATATACCCAAGGAATGCTCAATCATACCACAAGGACACATGCTCAACTATGTTCATAGCAACATATACGTAATGGCCAGGACCTAAAAACAACCTAGATGTCCCTCAACCAAAGAATGGATAAAGAAAATGCAGTACATACACACAATAACATCATGAAATTTGCAGACAAATGAATGGAACTAGAAAATATCATCCTGAGTGAGGCAACCCAGACTCAGAAAGACAAACATGGTATGTATGTACTCACTCATAAGTGGATACTAGAAGTAAAACAAAAGATAACCAGACTACAACCCACAGCTCCAGAGAAGCTAGCTAACAAGGAGGACCCTAAGAGGGATGCATGGAATGCCCTGGGAAGGGGAAATAGATAAGATCTCCTGTTTGTTTGTTTTTAATGAGAGTTGTGGGATTGAAAATAAATAATAAGTATACATTAGAATAATAACTGATTTGATTACTTGTAATCAATCAGCAATTTTGCTTACCATTGCTTTTGTGTCATTCATAAAAATATCACAGCCAGGAGGTGATGGCACACGCCTTTAATCCCAGCACTTGGGAGGCAGAGCCAGGCAGATCTCTGTGAGTTTGAAGCCAGTCTGGGCTACCAAGTGAGTTCCAGGAAAGGCGCAAAGCTACACAGATAAACCCTGTCTTGAAAAACCAACCAACCAACCAATCAACCAACCAACCAACCAACCAACCAAACAAAACCCCCCAAAAAACAAAAAACAAAAAAATTACAAAAAAATGAACAAACAAACAAATAAATAATAAAAATATCACTATGGAAGAAAAGAAACCTTACATCATTATGTTAATAGAAAAATTATTTTGACTTTCGGATTCCTTAGAGAGATGTCAGAGACCTTTCTGCATCACTACAGCATGTTTTGAGAACCACTGATTTAGGAAGCCACTATAAACAAGAGAAGAATTGGCATCGATAAACCATGAGAACTGTCACATTGTCTATACTTTTCAAACACTTATACTCCCATATTGACCATGCAGTGCATCTCTTTATCCAGCGCAGCTTTATGTTCTTGCCAAGTGGCTTCTCTGTCTCTTGACTGCCTGGCCTACTTGTTCAAGATCTGAGTCACAGTCCTTTTCTGCCACCACTCTGGCTTTCCATAAATGTTCACCAGGAAATAGCTAAACACATACTATGATTGGTTAATTTACATCTCTTAATATAGACTGAAGGATTTGGACAACAGATATGTATGCTCATACAATTTAATTTTCTTTTATTAAGAACAAGTTAAGCTATTTTAAATTGCTTTGAAAGTGATAAGCATTTTCATCTTCAAATACTCAGGTGGTAGCTTGTACCATATTAATTTCTCTTCTCTCTAATTATACTGAAATGCCACAGAATACAGAGCAGGACTTAGTCAACAAAATTCCAAAGGATACTGTTTTCTGATTAGTTTGCATGTCACTTTAAATGTCTGTTTTTATGGTTTTTAAAGCTAATTAGACTTATGAAATTTGCACATTATTCATTTTGAGTTAGATTTGAATTAGAAAAAAGAAGAAGATATAAATTTTGGGAATTGTTCTACCCCAAATTACTTAAAACAACCATTTATTTTTGTTCGAGGTAGATGTTTGATGTAATTCACTTTAAGCAGTAGCTGTGTGAACTCAGATGTTCCAGGGAGTTGCTATATTTAAATGATTTTATGTAAAACAAGAGGACACTAGATGAATTGCTGATTACCTTCTGTTTTCCAACAACTTATAATCTGTGACCATATGATCAAAAAAATTACTGAATAACATTTCATGGTCTATTTAAACAGGGGGAATGAATCATTTTAGTTGACAATGTAATGTTTTAAGACTTTAATCATATTCCTAACAGATTTTAATATGTAAACTTATAATCTTACATGTAATCACTAGATGCTAGGTTATCTTTTTACCAAATACCAGGATTCATATTAAATTTATTTTTTAATATGTGTGAATGAATGATGGAATCATTTGTATGTTTTTTTCCCTTTTGTGATTGGTTAAGCTGTCCTTTTCTTTTTCTTTTCTTTCTTTCTTTCTTTCTTTCTTTCTTTCTT